>NW_006496932.1:1812418-1835998 GCF_000471905.2 Amborella trichopoda
GGAGAACCACACTTGCTTCCAAACACTAAAACAGTGGTATTGAGTTTTAATGTTATCTAACTACTTTATAATCTTGTCTTGGTATTCTTAATGTATGGGAATGAAATTGTTGAGCATGAGAATCGAATTGAATTTAATTTATACTCTTCTCTTGGTTTTCTTAATTTATGGGAATGAAACTGTAGAGCATGAGAATTGTGAAAACGAGCCACATTTGCATGCTGAATAAGAGAGAACTTGGGCATGCTCCACTAAATGAAAAGCCTGGGTTGGATCCTTTCTGGAACAAATTAGTTGAAACCCTATGCATTGATATAGGTCATAAGATACTTATTAGTCCAACAATTCGAGTGTCTCATTTCCCTTTCATGATATTCAGAACTACCTAGAGTAATAACATGGTCCATTTAACCAATTATGCCTAGGAAAATGGTGTATAGATGCACGTTGTTGCATGGCTATTGCGGTATAACCCAACATGTTGCTTTCTAAAGGATGTGAAGGATCCAATGCCAAAGTAGAGCAGGAGACCACCTTTCAAGTTCAGAATGGCAAAATATTGGTTCTGAACCTATGCTTTGAGTTAGTTTATCTTATAGGTGACAGAGATGTCCTATAAGCAAAGAAATCAGAGCAACTTTGGAAACATCTCAAGGACATTCAAAGTTTAGATGGAATTTCTGAGCAAGGTTCTGTATGTATCATTGACAGTTCAAGGACGATACGTGAATCATCACTGGAGGGATTTATGGAATGGATTATTGTGATGTTTTGTCAGACTATCCACCTATTCATGTCATGAGTGGGCACAGGCGGAGTAAAGAATGCCCTAAGAAACTTTGAGCTTGCCATTGGAACATGAGGACCTACTCGTTCAAATGCTTATTTGAGTAAGCAAAAGATTTAAAGTTTGAAACTGGGCTTTAGAGGGGAGCTTTTGTCGCACTATGATCCAAAAAATCCTAAACTCTGAGTCATCTATTAGCAACTGCTCCAACACTCAAAGGGGCAACCATGGATGGATAGAATGAGGACCCGCCATTTCTAGCAGCAAGCGCCAAAGCAAGTTGTCTGCACTCAAAACCAGAAACCAGGAAGTGGTTTTCCAAGAAGGTTGCAGGAGCCTGATAGTTTGGAAGGAGAAAGCAATTGCTTACTTTCCCAAAAGTTTTTGACATGAAATGTCATGCAGCCTCTTCTGCCATTAGAAGACTAAAATAACTATTTGGGTAATACATGAATGCCTCCCATTGTGATCTTTGGCATGTCCCTTAACCTCGAGTCCTGCCCAGAGTTCTTCATGGAGACATTATCGCATTAGGCCCATCAATTGTCCAACACACTAGTCTTGAAGGAGTCTCTATGCTTGTGCTAGAAGTATCTGAAGGCGGTGGCCTCCCTTGCTTTCCTTTTTCCTCCAGTCATGTCATTGCTCTCAGATTTCCACAAATTGTGAGCATGACTAGATAGTTCAAAGTTATGTGTTAACTAAAGCGAAGTCTGTAATAAATGCAGTATGGTACATAGATATACAAAGAGGTAAATAAAATTGCTTAATTGTAAACAGTATCTTCTATATTAAGTACTGCAGTATACAATTTCGCAAGTGAAGCATATACTATTTCTTAATGCAAAGCATGTGTACTGTACATTGTTATTTAAAGAATATTATATGCATTTTTAGCTTTGAAAAACATTGTTTTATGTCAAAATTAAATACTGTTTTACTTTTGTATACAATATTTTGTGCACTAATACTTGTGCTACTTCTTAAAGTCGGGTACATATGCTTGTTTTCCATCAAACCACAGTTTTTCATTTTGACATGTTTCTATTATTATCAACACATGCTTTCTCATTGATTTCTTGGTTAGATATTCATAGCTTCCTTCATAAATTTGAATTCTTATTGTTATCTTTCAAATGTACTTGTTCAGAAAATATGATTTTCAAGTTGTCACTACTGTGTATGTTTTAATTAGGTTATTTAAAATTAGGATATATTTAGTTCTTTAACCTGATTTTTATTATGGGAAAGCATACAATGAGCACACTACATTTTTAGAGTGGTATTTCACAGACTCAGCTGCCAGATGTGATGACTTGGATGGTGTGAATTATTGTAGGAAAAATTTAGTATGATCATTGTATACAGTCCCTTACAAAAATAGTTCCTATTTTCACATGAGCCTGGGATGAAGGAAGATCATGGTTTTTTCCAAATAAACTCTTATCATTTTCTGGTGTTTTATGACTCAGACTCCGTTTCAGAACTTGTTAGGGTCCCAAGCCAAATCATACATGGTTCGACTTGGCTGAGTCTCAATGATAAAAAAGCCTAAATGGGCTGAAAAGTGCTGGACTTGGATGAGTCTCTAGATGTTCAATGGGACTTGCTAGGGAAACTGGCCTTGTTTTTAAACACTGATATCTTTTAATTGGATAGAATTTCACATGATTGTATCTTATATTGTGTGCTCTTTGTGTGTGTGATCTATGCTTTGTGTCCATCATATTTCACAGGTTCAATAGTAGTTTCTAATTACATGTGTGTTACACCCTTATAATTTTAATATTATAGTAGTTTGACGTTATGACTGTGAGAGACATACTTAGAATTATACTGTCCATTGTTTGATCCAGTGTTTCAAAAAGCGCTAAGTGGCACCTAGGCAGCTATAGGGGTCCAGGCCGCCCAATATCTAGGTGGACGCCTAGAACTTGGGCGGCCCAGTTGAAAAAAAAAAAAACCTGATGTCATGCCTGATATATTATAACGATTAATCCATAAGAATTTTGATAATTCATAAGACCATAATCCGTAAGACTTTTGATAATCCATATGACCATAATCCCAGTTGACAAAAAAAGAGATAGAAGTCGAGAAGAGAATTTTGATAATCCATAAGACCATAATCCATATTTTTATACAATGCTAAAACAGTAAACTGTAAAACCATACTTGCATACATTGACAGTTTGATACACGGTAGACTGTACATACAAAAGTTAGATAATAGAATTAAAAACTAGAACGTAGAAACTAAAAATAAGAAAAATATATACAAAAATTTAGAAACTATACAGTTTAGGACACAACAGTCAACACTCAACACAACAGTCAACATTGAACACCAAGAGTTTTCAGTCATCATCATCATCATCATCAAAAGAAATAGGGTAAACCTCATCATATGCATCAGATTCGAGGCCATCATCATCAGAGTCGTCTCCCTCTTCAATATAACGATTATCCTCCTCTGTTTCTTCCGAATCTGCCTCTTTCTCCTCCTCTTCTCCTATCTTCCTTTACTGGTACGTGCAGATGAGGCCCTAGGAGTCTTGGCTGTTGTACCTTTTTCTATCTTTTTGTGCTTCCCTGAACTCAAATATTGTATAATTTCTTCCCTGGTAGTCTCAAGAACATTTTTACATGGGGCAGCATCTCCCCTTAATACCGGCAAGATGTTTTTTAAACCGATAAATGGCCCCATTAGTATCCTTTCCCCAATAATTACATTTAATACGATTTTTGTTATTCAGATTCGGGTTATAACCATACTTCCAACCTGGATCACCACTTCTAGAAGAACTTGGAAAAGATATTTCCAGAGAACAAGGCTCATTTTCATCATTTTCTGGTTTTTTTAAATTCAGAAGTTGTCTAATCTCATCTTGAATTAGCTTCAAGAACCTTTTACAAGAAGCAACATTTCCTTTAATACCAGCACGGTGTTTATTGAATCGGTTAATACTTTAATTGGTGTCTTTTTTACAAAAATTACACCTTATACAATTTTTATCATTTGGTTTTTGGGTTATATAATCATATACTTCTAACCCGGATAGCTTCTTCTAGAAGTAGCAAAGATAGATCTATTCAAATGACAAGGATTTTGTTCCTGTTTTTGCTTTACAAAACTCCTATATTGCTTAATCTCCTCTCGGATAGCTTAAGAAGCATTTTTACAAGGGGCAACATCCCTTTTAATACCGGCAAGATGTTTATTAAACCGGTTTATACCACTTTTTGTATATTTTTTACAAAAAATTGCATCTAATGCAATTTTTGTCATCTGGATTCAGGTTATATGCATATTTTCGACCCGGATATCCATTTCGACTAGACATCTCAAAATAAAACAAGCAATCTCAAACTTCAAATTCCCACTTCTTTTGGTGCTAAAATAATAAAAAATACCCTCTAATAGGATTATAAAACTCCAAAACTAAATCAAATCTACCTGGGTGATGTTTGGATCCAGTTTTCGTAACTTTGAAAAACACTCCGATCAAATGAAATTCACAAAATTTAAAACTCCAAAACTAAATCAAATCTACCTGGGTGATATTTGAATTTATATTCCGTAACTTTGAAAAACACTTCGATCAAATGAAAATCACAAGATTTAGTTTTTCTTGAGGTTTCTTTGTCTTTAAAATGAGTTCCCCTAGGTTTAGGTTTCAAATGAATCTAAAACCCATTTTTATAACACTTTATGTTTAAAAAATATAAAAATAAATAAATTTTCACCCCTAGGAGGGGCGCAGGGCCTGGGCAGCCACCCAAGGACTGCCGCCAACCCAGGCCTTCTAAACCACCTAGGCGATACGCGATTCGCTTTTTTGAACAATGGTTTGATCATTAAATTTTATTAAACTTTATTCTGTACTATAATTGAGTTTTATTAAGAGTCTTGCAGCAACTCCTCAACAATAGGGGGTTGAGTCTTTCCTTCCTTTGAAAGTTCATTCTGTTGTCGACTTTGGACTGTTGAGTAGTTGATAGTGGAATGTTTGCCATCCAAATGCTAGTGTGGTATTTTATATACAAGGCAAATTGTATATTTGTCTTTCATATGTTATGCTACACTATGTGCGTCAAATTTTATATATTATGCTAATTCTGGCTTTGTTAAACCAAATAGTAATTCTTAGCAAGAGCACCCTATGGGCTCATTGAACCCGTATTTCCATTGAGGAGAAGTTGGAGCCAAAATGATCTACATGGGGACAATTGGATTGGATATGGCCTTTTACTGGTCAAGAGTGGGTTAATGCTGTGAATGAAAACAAACTCGACCCATTGAGTAGGTTGGATCCTGATCATTGCTCTCTTCTATTGTCCATTAGTTCTATCGTTCAACCATTTGATTTGGGCGCCATGTGGTCATCGAACCCCAAAATCAGGGCTACGATTTCAGATTCCCTGTCTGCTCTCTCCTTGTAAAAACTGAATGATGTGAACATACGATATTTAGGCTGCCGCAAAGTGAACTGAGGAGAGAAGATGAGATGAGATGTAAGGAGTTATGATGCTAGAGTTTAGAGTGCTCCATGTGGCACGAGAGCTTTGCTTCAGGGGTTGTGATCATGGAAATCACATCCTGGTCATAGGCGAGCAGAGTAGGATCTACCACTTGGCTATAATCCCCATTGAAGATTGCAGATATTTGTTTTCCAGATCCATCTTGACTTGTTATATTTTTAAGTGAAACTGATGCTGACGCTGATGTACTTCCCAATGGTGGAGGTCTCATGATGGTCTTTTGGTGGTTATGGTCTTCTTGGGTCATTGAGACGCTGACTCAGCGCATTGATAATGCCTGCACCTCCCTCTTGGCTTTTGTTTGAACTCAATTTCATAAAATTTACTGTTATTGAAAAAAGAGTAGAATATGCAGTGGTCATTAGGAAACATTAGGCCCTCGGGCACGAGTGCCTATAGTTTGACACTGGTCATTCCTTTTGCAGTAAGTAGCTTGGAAATAGTCGAAGAAATATACAGAAAATGGATGACAAAAATCTTTTTCGTATAGTTGGATGCAATGTTCAAAAGGTCACAAATCCAGATTGGAATCGTCCCTTCGGATTGGACTTGATAGGGGACCGACGCTACTCCTTTACAGCACTTGGGAGGCAGTCTCGTTTGGAGAGAATTGCTGAGTTATGTTAGAAAACCGGACAATTCTTTTGACAAGAAATGGTGATTCCCGTTCATACCAGGCAATTCAAAGATGTTGTGGACTACGATGATGAAGTCGAAGATGCCAGATTGAACAAGTATTAGAGTCTTTTAACAACGTTGCTATTAAATTGAGAAGGTTCGGAACAGTAGTATCAATAAAACAATTTGTCAATTTTGTGGCTTCTCGACTCAATTTGTTTCCTTGTTTAATTTTGTTCGTATGGTTAATTTTATGAGAACATTGGTCCAACAGCATGATTGCATGATCCCCCAATCCCCTGTAAAAAGAAAGCAAGAACAACAACTGAACCTATATAGCATTTCTAGACTGGCAAAACCAATATTATTTGATTGATCCGTTCAAGTAAAGACAAGCAAAGGTCACGGTTTTGTATTTTGACAAGGGAGTTAATAGAGGGAAGTAAATAGTTTATATAAGGGTGAGGCTAGAACGATTAAATTTAGGTGCAAGTCAAAATTTCACTAGAAGAGATTGTTTTGATGTCAAGAATCCTCAAATCGATCATCTCGACCTCAAGATGTATATGAGAAATAATGGATTTCAAGTTTTAAAAATAGTGCGTCTTGTAATGTATTATCTAGACCGTCAATTTTCAATATTTTCAAGTGCTCATAGATATGTTCGATTTGCACTATTTTTTAAGCTTTAAATTTTATAATTAGATATGAAAATAAATGTTTAGGCCATCACAAAGATTTTCATTACTTAAGTCTTAAACAATACCTTTCGACCGCGCCTTACTTTGATTGTTTAGGTTCTCCGCCCTATACAAACCATACCTTGAAGGGAGTTGTTTTAATTATTGTTTTACTGGTGGGTTAAATTGGTCATCCACGAGTTTTGAACTGATTTGGAATTATGTAAGAGCCGGCTCATTAGTTCTGGAAAGTTTTTTCTATTGAAAAAGAAAAAGAAACGGCCATTGGAAACTAGTGAAAACCAATAGAAAACCAAGGGGTCATTGACCTAGAACAGCACCCCCGGCTTAGTGAGTTTTAAACATTGGTTTCAAATAATAAATATGAAGTGCACTGTAATTAAGCTAATAATGAAAAAGGCATAACCCATTGTCATCACAACCTATTGAAATGATGGATCTTGGAGACATGGACTTGACATTTGGCCATAACTTATTCTAGGGGCGCAATTTTATATAAGGACAACTGTTTGGTGCGTCCAAGCCACCTGTTACTACGCAGGCTTGGAAATCTACACCATCCATAAAAAAAAGAAAAAGAAAGTGTAAGTCTACACCATAAATAATAGACCTCTAAAAAAAAAGTAAAATTAATGATTCAAATATTTTTTCCAAAAAAATAATATTTTAAGTTTTTAATATTTATTTATTTTTACAGTGGTAATTAAAAATTATATATTTCTTAAAAATTAGGACTACATTTTATTTCAAAAATAAATTATTTAGGGGCCCGCATTTTTATATGTGAGTATGTGGACTCATAGAAACCGAGTCCTTTATATAAGGCATAAAACCTAATAATTCGAGCGCACTTTTAAAGATGATGTTATGGGGGCAAGAAATCCCTGCAATGACCTGTTAAATATGAAATTTAAAACTAAAAAATCGATGAAGATTGAGTAGATCTACAAATACTTGGAATTCTTAAAAAATAGACAGTCTAGATAATGTGTTGTAAGATGCACCTTTTTTTAGGACTTAAATTATTTTTATTCTATATCCATGTATGTCGAAGTGAAAATTATTAATTATAGGGTTTTATCGCATCAAAACTACTTTTCTATGGTGGGTTTTAGAAATGTCTTACTTCAATAAAATAATTAGATGTTTTATATAAATATTTTCCTTAGGGAATAGCTACTATGAGACCATTTGTCTTGTTACAAGGAGGTTACAATTACTCTCAGTTATTAGATGTCAAGTTAGATGACTTGAGGTGTATCACAAAGTTCAGAAAAAAAAAAAAATGGAATTTTGAGTCTATTAAATGACACTCTTATAACCATCTGATTTGAAATATGACAGACAAGAGTGATTATGATCTCCTTGTATCAAAAGTAAATTTATATACTTTTTTTTGTTCTTATTCTAGTGATCCCAATATTCTTTTTCTACTCATCATTTTACTAGATCATGATAATCCTCGACTATAATAAGCTCTCATTTAGTAATAATGATATTAAGAAAAGTATACAATGAGACCATTTACTTTTGATACAAGGTGGTCACAATTAATATTGACCATTGGATGTGAAACTGGATGGTTATATTTATTGCATTAACCAAGCTCAAAGTTCAAAAGCAATTTTTTCGAATTTTATAACATATCCAAGCTGTTAGATTTCACATCAGATGGTTATGAGTAATTGTGACCTCTAAATAGTCTCATTATAATACAGGAAAAGGTTTATATAGAGTCGAGCCTGTAAACAATCAAATTAGAGCCTACATCAAAACTTTCACTAGAAGATGTTGTTTTGATGCCCAAATATCCTCAAATCGATCATCTTGACATCAAGATGCATGGACATGAGAAAAAAAATAGATTTTAAGTTTTGGAAATAGTGCATCTTGTAATATATTTTTGGACCGTTAATTTTCAAGTTTTTATAGATCTTCGTGATCTAAACTATTTTTGAAGCTTTAAATTCGATAATTGGAGATAAAAATGTATTTTAAGGCTATCACAAAGATTTTGAATGTTGAAACCATATTTATGGACACTATTTAAAGGTAGGCTCTACTTTGATTAATTGGAGCCTCGACTCTATGCAAACAGCACCCTTATATACAATCCTTAATAATTTTAACCGAAGTTATCAATTTTTATTGCTGCAAAACACAACTACATTACATCAAACATAAGAGAGAGAGAATCAAGCGAGACCCCTCTTTTTGCTAAGCCATCAGCAACATTGGCCTCCCTATAAACATGGTTGAATGACAAAGTTAGCGACTCAGACAGGTCCATCACTTGACCTCAAATAGATCGCAACGTCCAAGGAACTCTTTGTTCCTTCTTATGCCATTTAATCACATTTAAGGAGTCACCTTCCACCGAGATAATGTTACCCAGGTTCCTAGATTTTATGAGCTGCATGTCATGGAGCAAAGGTAAACTCAGCAAAGTTGGCGGTAGTAGATCTAATAGGCCCAGCATAGGCCAGGATGACGGTACCATCAGAATTTCTGACAACACCACGAATACTTGCATCCCCCGGGTTACCAAAAGAACTACCATCAAAGTTTAATTTTAAACACCCAATGTAAGGAGGTAGCCAACGACCAACCCTCTTAGAATTTGTGACCTTTGAGAAGGCCAGATTGACTAAATTTAATCGAACATCCAACTCCGAGATACCCCTGCCAATATCTATAACCGAAAGCCAGTTCCAAGAAGTATGAAATATACGATGAAGGATACCCTCAACAGAGGGTAAACCCATTGACACCATCAAAGGTGCACCGGTTACGCTCTTTGCAAATTTCCCAACCGATAGCCCCCCTGATAATTTGCCACATAATAGCACCCAGCTTTGGTAAAAACATGGAAGACCAATTGTGCGATGACACCCAGACCGTCCTGAGCTAGAGTCATCTTGAATCCAAGGAAATTAAGAAAAAAGGCCTAAATTTGCGAGGCAAAACTACAATGAATAAGAAGATGTGACAGATTCACCATCTTCTATGCATATTAAGCAAACATTGGGTAAAATTTTACCTCTCTTGATGAGATTATCAATTGTCAAAATCTTATTTTGACCAGCCAGCCATATAAAGCATTGAAGCTTATGAGGAATCCTCCACTTCCACATTTGTGCAATTTGAGGCAAAGACCATCTATGTCAATCATGGAACTGAAGCAAGTACATGGCTTTCACAATGAACAAGCCATCCTGGTTATGTTCCCAAACCAGTTCATCCTCAACCGAAGGCAGAATCACTACTTGCCGCAGCTGCTCCAGCAGCGACATATATTGGAACATAAAGCTACCTTGGACTTTGTTATATGGAAACTGGATAGACCATACAACAAACTCTCCAACCACTTGGTAGCTATCACTAATCAAAGCATTCAGGTTAGACACTAAAGCAAATAATTCAAGGAAGGAAGACTTCAAAGGACAATTGCCTAACCACTTATGATGTCAGAAAGGAACTTTGCTTCTGCTTCCAACACACCACCGAATATCTCTATGAAGATAAGTTTTGCATAAATAGATATCTCTCCAGAAAGCTAAACGACAAGCACTTCTAGCCCCCCCCCCCCTCCCCCCCAATCCAAACACCGAAACCATTTAAACCATAGTTAGTGACAAGAACCTTATACCATAACTGTTCTTTGAATTTCAAACTTCTCCACCACCATTTCGTTAATAAGGCCTCATTCATCAGTGTTAGCCTTCTGATACACAGACCTCCTTCACATTTAGGGGTACAAACCCTATCCCATCTGAGCAAATGGTACTTTTTATTATCCCCGAAGGACCCCCATAAGAAGTTACACATCATCCTATCTAATTGTTTCCCAACAACCGCAGGCATTTTAAGAAGAGACATCTGATAGATTAGTAGATTTGCCAAGCAAGAATGCAACAAAGTTACCCTATTCCCAAGAGACAGATATTTAGGTTTCCATAAATCCAGCCTCACTAGAACCTGTTAGATTACTCTATTCCAAACAGAGTTAGGAAATCTTTTATTAGAAATATGCAGTCCCAAATAAACCATGGGAAAAGAATTGACTCTACAACCAAGAGTTCTAGCCAACTCCTCAATTCCCTAGTACAATTGATCCCCACCAGGGAAGTTTTTGTAAAATTGACCTTTAGACCCACTTCCACTTCACAAAATTTTAGAAATCTGACAATATTTTCGATATGCTCATTCTTAGCCTTGGCAAAAATCAATGTGTCATCGTCATATTGAATATGCAAGATAAGGGGACCATCCACACTGACTGGAAAGCTCGAGAAGTTATATTAGTCAGCATGAGGCTAAAGGACTCAACATAGTTAGTGAAGAGAAAAGGCGATAAAGGATCCCCTTGACGAAGACATCGAGTAGCTTTAAAAAAACCTTTGGGGCAGCCCTCAATAAGAACCGAGAAATACGCAGGGACAAACAACCATAAATCCAACTCCTCCACTTCACCCCAATCCCTATTATCTTCATAATATCCAACAAAATGCTTTATTCCACTCTGTCATAGACCTTTTCCATATCTAATTTAACCACAACACTTTCCACTCGCAGCTTGAGAAAAACACAGTAGATGGCTTAGCCAAGGAAGGGACTCTAATGCCAATCTCAGGTGTACAATGTTTCAACTTTTTGTACCGCTACCTATCACATGCAATTTTGTATGGTCCAATATACGTGTACATGCATTTTGTTATTTAATGAAAATTGTATATTAATATTAGAAAAAAAAAGAGAGGAAATTTTATAGATAAATTGTATTTTATTTTTATATTAAAAAATAGTCATATATTTTATATTTTACAAACAAGTCTCATTTTTTGAAAATATAAAATGTATTTTAAATTTATCTCTTTTTTATATATCCAATTAAACTCAATTTGGTATTAGAATCATATACTTATTAAAACAATCTAAATTTAAAAATAATTTAAAATTGGGTGTGGTTTCTATAAGGTTGCAACATTAAACAATCCAATTAAGACGCACCTCCAAATTTTATCATAACATGTAATTTTGGTGTAAAAAATTATTAGGATTATCTAAAAATCTAGTTTTATATCTAATTATAGCATTTTAATCTCCAAAATTGGTTAAAAACAAGTAGATCTATAAACATGTGAAAATCTTGAAAATTGACCGTCTAGATAATGTGATGCAAGATGCACTATTTTTGGAACTTAAAATTTTTTTTTTTTCATATTCACACATCTCAATGTCGAGATGATCAATTAGAGGGTTTTTCTACCTTAAAATAATATTTTCCAATAGATTTTTGAGGTGCATCTTTACTTCTACATTTTAAGGTTGCAACCTTATATAAACTTTTTCTTTTAAAATTATCAAACTATCCCTGAATAAAGGTTATTTGGTAATTTTATTCATTTTAAATTATTTTAAAATATCTTTACTAAGTATATGATGCTAAAAACTATGGATGTAACAAATTTGAACACTATCAGATGTATAGGAAAAAATATAAAAATAAAACTTGATCATGTAATATAAAATATATGAGATGATTTTAAAGATTAAAAAAAAAAAACAGGATTTGTCTATAAATTTTCCCCCCAAAAAAGATGAAAAAAATTAAAAGAAAAAAAAAGAAAAAGATAAATTCCATACCTTCCCATTTTCCCTGGTTGAAAACCCTAGACTTCCATGCATCAACTAATATTTCACGTAAGCCAAATAAATAATAGAATATTGTACATGCTCCTTGAAAGGTCCCAGATGTACTTACTGCTACCGCCCCAACTTATTGAAAATATATTGAAACCCTGGATGCATTGGAATCATACAGGCCAAAATACCCCACTATATATTTTAATATCAATTCTAGATTTCATATATTGCTCAAAAAACAAAAAAAATCTAAAATTTTGATATATTAATCCATGCAACATGTACAACTCATTTTTAAGTGTGGACTATTACCCATGCAACACATTCAACCAATGTTTGCAAAAATCGAACCGAAACGGTTAATCGGACATGGGCCTGGAAGCGGTTTAACCTGCCTAACCGGTAAACCGGCCGATTCAACCGCTTTAACCGAACAAGTCCTGGGCAGTAAAAAAAATGTTGAAAAAAATACAAAAAAAATACAAATTTTCTTTTACTAAAATATGAAAGGCATATAAAGAATGATTAAAACAAAATATATTCAAATGAAGTTGAAAATTAATGAAAAAAATGGATTTTAACCCATTTTATATTTTTCAAAAGCTATTTTTCAAATTTTCTAAAAAAGATGAAAAAAATATAAAAGTGAGTATCAATAACCAAAACAATTTTTAATCTTTACCATAACCGTAAATAATATTTAAAAATGCCTTACAAATCAAATTCCTTATTTTGAGAATTTATATACATTTTTTTGAATTTTTTTTTTTATATACTGGTTGATCACCCTAACCGCCCAAAACTGGAATTGGCAAGGCCGGTTCCTATCTAACCGTGCGATTAGCGGTTAGATCGGATGATTTTACGAACAATGCATTAACTCGTTTCAAGTGAGGATTATTTTTGGCAATTTCCCCTCCCCGAGGAGGGCACATTTCATTATTTAGGGAGGTCCAAGGGGGATTTTTTTAAACTATTTTTAAATGGAAAAAGCTTACATAAGGTTGCAACCTTAAAATGTAGAATTAAAGATGCACCGCAAAATTCATCGTAAAAGGTTGTTTTAGTGTTGAAAAACCCTCCAATTGATCATTTCGACATCGACATATATGAATTGAAAAAAAAAAAAAGTCTTATAAATAGTGCATCTTGCAACACATTATATCTAGACCATCCATTTTCGATATTTTCATATATTTATAGATATACTTGATTTAAACCATTTTTGGAGTTTTAGTTAGATATGAAAATAGATTTTCAAATAATCCTAAGAATTTTTTATTCCAAAATTGTAGGTTATGAAAATATTTGGAGGTGCACATCAATTGGATTGTTTAAGGTTGCAACCTTATAAAAACTACATCCTTTTTAAATAGGGATTGTATAGAATGAGAGCATTTACCATTGGTACAAGAATATCACAATTACTTATAATCATCCGATGTGAAATTTGATAGCATTGGTGTGTCACAAAGTTTGAAAAAATTTTCTTTTAAAGTTTGAGCTTAGCCAATAGAATAAATGCAGCCACCCAACTTTTTACATCCAAGTCAAAATTAGTTGTGACCACCATGTACTAAGGAAATTGTCTCATTGTATACTTTTCATTTCAAATATATTGTCTTTGAATGAAGGATACAAGTTTGGTGAATCAATCGACTAACCTATTACCTTGCGGTCCCTTGTCTATCAAATGCCCATCTTTAATTTTCCAAGATAGCAATGGTGCTCTCATTGTTACTTTTGCCACTTTTTTAGCATTGCATCAAATAATTATGCAGAATTTTATGTTGTCGAAGTAGGCATTGATCTAGCCCTTGAACTCCATTGTTTTTCTCTCTAAATTGAAAGTGATTCGTCATTGCTTGTAAATGTTGTTCATGGGCACTGCAGGATTCCATGGGTTCACACAATTGCAGCCAACTGCCGTCACAAACTCTCAGAATATTGGTGGAGCATTTCCCACATCTACCGTGAGGCCGACATAGTAGCAGATGTTGGGATATGGATATCTCGGGTTTATTTTAATATACATCATTATGGATATATATGTATATATCTTTTGATAAGGTTAGGTATCTAGAAGATAGAGACCAAGTTACTTGGTCATCAAGTTATCATATCATATATATCTCATGTAATTGTGTGATTGTCCTCTATATATAGAGGTACTTATTGATATAAATAGTCATCCAAAATAATGAAGATATAGTCAGTTAAGCTTTGGATCCGTAAACGTAAGGTTTCGGCCTGAACCACGTAAACTTCTCTCTCCATTCTATGCTCCCACAAATTCTAACATGGTATCAGAGCTTCTTGGTGATGCTGCCCAGGACTTCTTTGCAGAGAACTAATTGTCCATCTCCAATAAAAAAATTGGCTCAACTTTGTGAATACGAGGAAGAAGAGCTAGAGAGAGAAACAATACCCTGCATGTATACGAGGCATAGTGATTGATTTCTTGGAGACTGGTTATTGCAATACCCTGCGTGTATACGAGGCACAGTGATTGCCAAAGTTGTTTTCCCATACGAGAATAGGATTAATCCAGAGAGAGATACCGGTTCTAGGAGGTTGGGGTTTTGGCCACATCATCATCTTCTTGAACTCGTCAAAGTTGACGCTTCCATCACCATCCAAATCGACAGTCGAGTTCATTTGGCAACAATCTTGATACGAACACTTCTCACCAAGCTTCTTCAACACCATGTGAAGCTCCTTGACCGAAATCTAACCGTTCTTGTCGAGATCGTACATCGCAAAGGCGTCTCTCAAATCCACCATGCTAGCATTGCTATCCAAGGGTGCTTCATTGTTGATCACGGCAAACTCCTTGAGCGAGATGAAGCCATCATCGTCGGTGCCTCAACCGTCACTCGAGCCACCTCTGCATCATAGGGGTTCGATCCAAGGGCTCGGAGCATCGCACCGAGCTCAGCCCCCGAGATCTGGCAGTCTCCGTTGCTATCGAAACCATTTGAAAACCTTCTCCACCTCTTCCTTGTCGGTTAAGCAAAGCGAGTTGTTCACATCCGCCACAGCCATTATTGTCTCTTTCTGGCTCTCGTAGGTTGCAGGAATTTTGGGTATTCATGATAGTTGGCATGAAAGCTCCTCCCCCATATGCACAAATGGCAACAATTTTTAAAACCACGAGGTCATAGCTATCCATGAATGGCACGATAATGATATCTCCTATACTAGAATGGTAAAGTGGATGATGCAAAGGAGCTTATCAAAACGGTGAAGAATTGGTATGTGCCCAATATGTCTAGCTCATGGGCGAAGCTTGAGGCCGAGCTCGGATTGAGCAAGAGCATTGATCATGAAGAATCTATGACGGATGGGCTTGTTGACAATCATGAAGTTGAGTTCGTGTCCTTTCAAAAAAAAAAAAATTAAAGAAATAGAGAAAAAAAAAAAAGGGTGGTATTTTTTTAAGATGTGGGCTATTGTCTAGAAGCCCAATTTCATTGGCATTTTTTTTTATATGATTGTACTAAAACACAAAATTTATTTTGCAAGTTGGGTGTTTCTACTTATCTACTCCCAACATGAAGTCAACATTTCTAATGTAACTGCTATGTGGACAAAAAAATCCAAATTCTGGATCAGTCCAACAACAATGCAAAGGGAAGTTATGGTTAATGATCAACAGTTCCATCTCCAAATGAGGAGCTCAATTCGGATTGATGATCAAGTTTTCCGTTAATTGATCATGTTTGATGATGGAGTTTTCCGTTACTCTATTCTATGTGATGATCTAGTTTACTCGATCCTGTTTGTTCTTAATGTCTATGTTTAATGATTGAGTTTTCCGGTACTTAATCCTGTTGGATGATGGAGTTTTTCGTTACTCCATCTTTTGTGATGATCGTCGAGTTTTTTGTTACTCGATCCCCGATCTTCCAAAGAAGAGAGAAAGAAAGATCATTTTCTTTTAGAGAGAGAAAGCTTCTAGAAAGAAAAGAAAGCCTCTGAAGAGAGAAGATCTTCAGAGAAGAAAGTAGAGAACACAATAAACGTTGTTTTTTGGAAGACCACGGTAACTTGTGAAATTTATCATGGATTTGATCACTACGTGTTTTTTTGATAACTTGTCAAAGCATCTTGAGTTTAAGGGGGAGTGTTGGGATATAGATATCTCGGGTTCATATTGATATACATCATTATGAATGTATATGTATATATCTCTTGATAAGGTCAGGTATCTAGAAGATAGAGACCAAGTTGCTTGGTCATCAATTTATCATACCATCATACCATATTTATCTCATGTAATTGTGTGTTGTCCTCTATATATAGAAGTATTTATTGATATAAACATTCATCCAAAATAATGAAAATGTAGCCAATTAAGCTTTGGATCCGTAGACGTAAGGCTTCGACCTGAACCACATAAATGTTGTATTCTCTCTTCTTCTTTCTCCTTTCTATGCTCCCACAAATTCTAACAGCATATACACTTGCCAAGAACTACGTAAATGTTGTGTTCTCTTTTTTTCTTTCTTCATTCTATGCTCCCACAAATTCTAACAGCAGACACACTTGCCAAGAAGGGGATAGATCCCTCTGCTACTATAATTTGGCATGGTAGACCACTGGATTTCATGTATTTGTCTTTAACTCATGATTTGGCTCAATTGCCCTATAATAAGACTGTAGCACTATGATTTATATCTTCTTTATTTTTAGCTAATGAAAAACAAGTAGGCGCATTCTCCACCACCAACTTTCCCAAAAAAAAACAAGATTGAAACCAAAAAATATTACATCCACTGTTGACATAGGGGTGGAAAAAGAATTCAAAAAATAATATTTATATTTTTTGAAAGATAAATTTCAAATTTAGATCATGTCATGGTTGACATTATTGAAACTTAAAATTTTGGATCGAAAATACATCTTTGAGATATATTTTGGAGGGAAAGTGCACAAGAATAGGTGAGACCGCCGACTCACCAAATACTTTTTCTTGAATAAAAAGTGAATGGGAATAGACTAACACGCCAAGGCATTGGGATGTTGATTTGTTGAGTTGAGGGCTAGGGTTTTCACTTCTTATTTTCAACAAAAGGAGTGGCCAAAATTTGTAGAATACCACATTTTTTTTCTTTTTGGACCAAGGTTACTACTTTTATTGATAACTACAAAAAGGAAATTACATCATTAGAGATCAAAAGAGAGGGGATAGAGGAACCTCCTTTAGCTAAGAGGTCAGCAACATTATTGGCTTCTTTACAAATATGAGAATACGAAATCGAAACCGGGGCACCATCTACCAAGTTCATCACCTGCAACCACAAAGACTGGTGCTCCCAGGGCATCATTTAATAACATTCAAGAAATCACCTTCAATCGTGCAGTTACACCCCAAATTCCTCCTTAAGAATATCTTCAAACCACAAAGCAGCGCACTTAGTTCTGCAAAACTTGTTGTAGCTGAACTTAGCAAACCAGTATAGGAGAAAAGAACATTGCTAAAGCAATCTCGCATCACGCCTCCAATCCCTACTAATCCTAGGTTTCCAAATGAGCTACCATCAAAGTTAAGCTTTAGGCTTCCTAAACACGGTGCCACGCATATACATCTTGGTTTAAAGCAATTAGAACTAAGATAGAACAAATTTCACAGATTGGCCATCACATCCACTTTGGAAAGCCCCAACCCTCTTTGTTCACAGACAACCACAACTATATGGAACATTTTATGGTATGGATTAGCTTATCAAAAGGACAAGCAATCCCTTCAAAAGTTCTTTTATTTCTTTCCTTCCATGCCTCCTAGAGAATCACACCTACTACAATCTGCCATACTATACATCCTGTCTTAGGCAGAAAGGGCACTGTCATAGTCGACACAATCCCCCCAACCAAATGAGAAAGAACCATCTATATCCCAACCATATCAAAAAACCAATGCCAAATTCCTGACGTAAAATGGCAATGAATTAAGAGATGCGCCCCAGTCTCCCCATCCTCCTTGCATAGCAAACAGACATTAGGGATAATTTTTTCCCTTTTGATCAAATTATCAATGGTCAGAATTTTATCTTGAGCTGCCAGTCAAATAAAATTTTGAACGTTGTGTGGGATCGACCATTTCCATATTTGGGTGAAGTATGTGCATGACCATCTCCATCGGTCATGAAAAAAATATTGTAGCAAGATTTCACAGAGAAAACACCATCACTCTCTCAATCTTCCATATCAACTCATCACCGGTATTTTGAGATAAATACACTTTATCCAACAACTTCATGAGTTGGCACCATTGTGCTAACAATACATTATTCAGCCGGCTGTATGCTAAAGAAATATCCCATGAAATGCATTGGCCCCTGGTTTCTGCTGCCTCACAAACCTTCAAGTTGGGTCTAGTCACAAGCCTAAAAAGGTCCGCAATGACGGCCTTCAGAGGATAGTCCCCCAGCCACCTATGATGCTAAAAAGAAGCTTGTGCACCGCCGCCAACATTCCATCTAAAATAACCAGATATCATTGGCCTGCAATTTAAAATAGTTCTTCAAAGAGGAGAGATATTCTTACCCCTTCCACCCCTAAGCCACATATCTAGTCTATCCATACCATATTTGGCATGTAAGACTTGGTACCAGAGATGATCCTTCAAATGAGTGTTATGCCACCACCACTTGCATAGCAAAGCTTGGTTAAAAGTTCGAATCTTTCGAATGCCCATACCTCCTTCTCTCTTAGGAGTACATACTCTGTCTCATCTTAACATATGAAATTTGCGCATCTCACCATTAGAACCCCACATAAAGTCCCTCATCATTTTCTCTATTTTTTTTTGCAACCGAAACAGGTCTGGTAATCAGCAACATCCGGTATACTGGTAGATTGGCCAAACATGAGCGCAACAGTGTTACTCTTCCTCCTATAGACAGATATTTCGGTTTTCATAAGTCAAGCTTGGTCTGGACTCTTTCAATCACCTTGTCTCACACTGTAAGAGAAAGCCTAGCGTCCGAGATGGGCATTCCGAGGTATATAACAGGAAAGGATCCCACTTTACATCCCATTGCATTCGTCATACCATCAACACAAGAGTGTGGACAGTTAATGTCAATCATTAAAGACTGTGAAAATTAACTTTTAGGCCCAAAGTTACCTCACAACACTCCAAAAATCTCGCAATGCTTTCCACTTGAGAAATGTCGGCATCACAAAATATGAGAGTATCATCTTGCATATTGCAGTTGGGAAATGGTAATGCCAGAATCTGCAATCTTAAATCCCGAAAAATAACCAACTCGTTCCACCTTACTCAACATCAAGCTGAAACATTCAGCATAAATGGTAAATAAAAAAGGCGATAAAGGGTCCCCTTGGCAAAGTCCTCTTGAGTCATTGAAGAATCCAATAGGGCTCCCTTTAAAAAGCACCGAAAAGTGAATTGGGGACAAACAACTAAAAATCCAGCTTCTCCATATATTTCCAAAGCCCATCCTCTTCATAATTTCTAAAAGAACCCCCCATTCCACTTTATCATAAGCCTTCTCCATGTCTAACTTGAGCATCACACCAGGCTTTTTGCTAATCACCCGAGAATTAATGCATATTTACTCTATCAGTACACTATTAGTAGTTTGGTATTCCTTAATAAAAGCTGATTGCGTACTAGAAATGAGGAGAGGGATGGTCAATTTTATCCTTTCAGCCAACACTTTAGCAATAATTTTATAAAGGCTTGTCAGAAGACTAATCGGTCTAATATCAGAAATTTCCGATATCACTGACTTTTTTTGGATCAGAGCCAAATAAGTAGAATTTACTCCTTGAAACACTTGCCCAATAATCATAAAACTCCTAACCTACTCTAATAATTCACCCTTAACTAACTCTTAAATTTTTTGAAAAAAAGCTAAAGGGAAACCATCAGGTTCAGACGCTATATCACTAGGCAGAGCAAAGACTATCTTTTGCACATCTTTCAAGGTTACCTCTCTTTCAATCTAGCTTTGTAAATAGCTAGGCAACATTTTAAGAGGAATTCTATCAAATTTTGGGGTAAACTTCACTTCCTTTGTAAATATCTTCTTAAAGTGATTAATCACTGCAAGTTTCATGGCTTGATCATTGTCAGAATCAACCCTGGAATAACAAGTCCAGAGATATTATTTTGTCTTCTTCTAGCACTAGGAATAGCATGGAAGAATTTAGTATTGAGATCTCCCTCTTTAAGCCACTTCGATCTGGACCTTTGTCTCCAATAAATGTCCTTAGTTCTTCTGAGATCATTTAACTATTTCAATTTCTTACTTCTCCCCAGCATAAACTGTTTTGTTAGGGTGACAGGTTCTTGGATGCTCTGATCCCTTCAATATCAATAAAACGTTATCCATTTTCCCTTTAATATCAACGTTATTTTCTTTCTTCCAATTAATCAATTTTCGTTTGATGTTCAACAACTTATGGTGCAACTGAAAATCCACAGTACCTTCAACAACACAATTTGTCCATGCTCCTTTTATAAGGTCACCACCACCATCCATCTCCAACTATTCCAAATTCAGACGAAAAGGTTTTGAGCCACCTCGCACCACACTTGTATTCAACAGAATTGGTTGGTGGTCAGAGCACAGTCTCGGAAGAGACTTAACAGTTGATAAAGGGAACTCCTCCAACCATTCCATTGAAGTCAACAATCTGTTTAACTTGGACATGGCTAGTCTAAAAACATTATTATTGGACTAGGTAAACTTAGATCCAATAATAGGAAGATCCATAAAGGTATTACTTTCGATAAATCTATTAAACAGTCTCATCGAAGAATTAATAGGAGTGGCCGCAAGACAGTCAACTGGCCAACGAATAAGATTGAAATCAGCCCCAACCATCATAGGAAAAGGAAAAGATTGAATCACATCATTCATCTCATAAATGAAACCTTCTTTTAGAGCTAGAACAGAAGGCCTATAAACATTTATAAGGGCCCATGAAAAACAAGGTTTAGGACTATGAAAGCCCAGAAGCACAAAACTACTTTTGACAATGATATCAAAATTCTGCAAAACCAGCGGGTCCCATAAAACATAAACCCCCTAATGCACCCACAACATCAATACTACAAACACTAACCGCCTCGAACCCCCAAACTTCCCTAGCACATGATATGTTGGGCCTAGGAAATTTGGTTTCCTGTAAAAGCAAAACAACCGGTTTGTATTTGGACACCAAAAACAAAACATTCAGTTTTCTACAAGGGTCACCCAGGCCGCGCACATTCCAAGACAAGAAAATCATTTATCAAAAATAGGGAGGTTAGAAGAACAACCTCTTGGTCCTTCAGGTAGGGGGGTTAGAGGAACAACCTCTTGGTCCTTCAAGGCCTACACCGAAGTAAAGCTCTTCCAACATCATGGCTTCCTTCAGCTCATCATCATCCCGGGATGCCGCACTTGGGGAGGACGATTCCACATCACTAACCACTGGATCTCCAAAAGCAATAGCACCAGGGGGACCTTTCTTTAAAATGCCACGAGCCTCAAGACGTGTTGAAGATCGAACCCCAACCTTTGTAATCCTCTTTTTCTTGCCTGCATCTGCCACTTTGGCTGGAGTTATCGAAACCATCTATTTGTTTACACCTGGCTGATCCTTCCCAATCCCCTTGTTGTCCATGTTAGCAGCAGCCCTCTTTCTTCTTTGTTCTTTAATGTCCTCCATCACCACACGGAGCGGGACATCATCGAGACCCATGTCATCCATCATCTTGGAGACTGCAGGGAAGTCATTCAATTGAGCCTCCTTTACATGAAACTCCACCACCCAATTCAATGGAGACTCCTCAAAGGCAGAACCCATGGAAGGCAGATGCAAAAGGTCCACCTGTGGAATGACGTCGAGCGGCCGAAAATCCTCAGGCACAAAAAGCTCTTTACCTGAAGGATTCACATCATCTTGGGGTACTGCTACACCACCTTCAATCATCAAAGGTCCCACCATAACTTCTTCTGGTTCCACCATTACTAAAGCTTAAGGCTCTATCAGCAGAGGATCGAATTTGGTTCTTGTCTTCTTAGCACGGCCTTTCGCCACTGCTGCTCGATAGGGCAATGGATACTTCTTAGCTGAACACAGCGCAACCACAGACTCTGCTGGTACAGTCGTTCCGAGAGCTTCCTATGCCTCAAGCAACCAAGGAGAAAGACCACCACAGAGAGGAGCTCAAGGAGATTTCTTCTAGACTAAATCTCCTTCCAAAGATGGGATATGGAGAGAGATTTTGACAGAGCCGCCAACTCGAAACAAGGAAGGACTGCTGAAAAATAGACCAAACCTCTAACCCTAATCATCCCGTCCTTCTCGGGATTCATGCTCGCCGCCTCTCCAAAGTGATTTGGCTAGAATACCACGATTATTTTCTTCTTCTTTTTTTACTATTGTAAAATACCTTGATTATCTCGTATAATCAAATGGGACTGTATACCAATATACATGATACATGGGGTTCTCAATCACCCTTAACCTGGGTGGCTACTGGTTTCAAGTCGGACCCACCTGGGTTCCTATTGATTCGACATGGATCCAGGTTTGAACTTAGTTACTGGACCCAATGGGTTATTAGGTCTGGATCCAGGTCCATCTTAGCCCAAATAGGGTGGGTCAGGTTGTGTTTGGGCTGGCTTGACTCCAACCTGGATCCAAGTTGGTTCGGGGTCTACGTAAAGCCAACCCATCCCTTTACAGCCCTACCCCGGTGAAATGAGGTGAGTAATAGTACCATCCAAAGTTCAAAAGAAATTCTTTTAGAGTTTGAACATAGCACACTCTTAACAATCTGATTTCTTGTCAAGTGAATAAGAAGTATTGGAGCCTATTTATTCCATCGAGTGTTTCACATCTTGAATGTAGGGTGGATTGTTTGCCACAAATCTGTGTTGTACCCTGGGATCGACAATCCTAAATAGGTCTAGATCCATCCTAATTGGTGATCCAAAAAAATCAAGAAAACATAAATGGAACAAAAAAACGTCAAAATAGGTGTTCATAGGGTGGGGATTTAGAGGAAGCATAAAAAAATATTAGATACGTTTAATATATATATATATTGGGATCGACAGAATTGGGCAACTACAGCTCGTCTGCCGTCTGGTTCTTCCCTTTGTCCGCATTTATGCATGCATTTATTGATTTTTCAAGTACTTGGGCATGGGCAGTTGGACTCGCGGAGTATGCAGACTCCATTAGGAAAAGACAAATGGATGCGGCAGGAGGAAGTGTAGCCAGCTCCTCAGCCTCGCTCGTGCTCAAGTCATTAGT
>NW_006496932.1:1837756-1860146 GCF_000471905.2 Amborella trichopoda
CAAATGTGGAAACAATCTTGTGACATTCCAGACGTCAATCCCATGTATTAAGTGAGACCAATGTAAGGGTACGTTTGGTTTGTGAGAAATCTTTGTTCAAAAGATAATTTTTTAACCAATAAACTTTTTCATATTTGTTTTATGGCCTTGAAAAGCAAAAAAATGTTCATGCGGCTACATGAATTCGCAACTTTGCTTGATATAGAAGTTTCCTACTTGCAAGGTATGAAGCCGATTCCTCCGAAATATTCCTCTTGAAGGAGAAAATCCTGAGTCCATGGTTTCATCAAGAGGTAGGACGATAGATATCCCTCTTGGAATACTGGGTGTGATCGATAAACAATCAACACCGATCTTTGGCTAGTTTTTTTCAGTGAGACTGACCATTTTTTGCTGGTTGGAATAATTAGATAAGGTTGAGCAATTTTTTTAGTAAAAAACATTATGTATTTTTATCAATTATTTTTTTGTTTTTTTATTTTTTAAATATCTAATCACCAATTCAAGTGACAACCAACCAACTTTTATCGAACTAGTTCAACCAACAATCAGCTAAATTTGACTAGACCAAATACGTAACTTATTTTTTAGCATGTCACATTTTTTTTCCTAATCAGTATTTCAACTTTTAATCTATGAGTAATTGCGTACAATTCATTGTTTGCAAAATTGCCCGATCTAACCGCTAACCGCTTGATTAGATCGAAACCGGTCAATGCCAGTTTTGGTTTTGGATGGTTAGGGTGATCAATCGGTATTTAAAAATAATATATATATATATATATATAAATTCTTAAAAATAAAGAATTTAATTTGTAATGCATTTTTAAATATTCTTTACGTTATGGTAAAGATTAAATTTGTTTTTTTCATTAATACTCACTTTTATATTTTTTATTCTTTTTTAGAAAATTTTAAAAATAGCCATTGGAAAATATAAAATGGGTTAAAATCCTTTTTTTTATTTATTAATTCTCAACTTTATTTGAATATTTTTTGTTTTAGTCATTATTTTTTAGTAGATTTTTTTTATATTTTTTTTCAATACTTTTTTAACCATTTGGGATTTGAGCGGTTGAATCGGCCGAGTTACTGGTTGGACCCGTTAAACCGCTTCAAAGCCCATATCCGGTTAACCGTTCCGATTCAATTTTACAAACACTGTGTACAACATGGATGAGAGAGAGTGGGAATAACTCTAGACCACTGAAAAGCCCAAAACATCATTATTTTAGGAGAAGAATGGAATCTTCAACATGACTTAAAACGTTCTTTTACTCAAGGACAAGCTACTAATGGTTCCTTGTGTATACTTATAACAGGGCACATGTAACCCTCAAGTTTGGTCTAAGTATATGAATGTACATGTATATATGTGCAAATAGAGAGAGATTCTGCACCCTTTCTTTTTCGATGCGCGTGTATGTGATATTAAATATTCAATAGTAATATATAATAAACATTTAAATATAAATATTTTTTGAACGATAACTATAATTATTATTATTTAATTATATATGAATAACATTTAATTATAATATTAATTATAAGAGGAATAATATTATAATATCTATAATTCTAATTCAATTTTCCTATAATTATAGTATAACAATTTCTCAAATATTTTTGAATATTTAGATATCATTTAAATACATTAAATAAATTGTACAATTTCAATGGTGATTTACATTTGAAAATTTTAATAGAATATTCACTATTAATATATTTTTTAGGAAAAGAGCCGGGCTTAATTGGTTAGCGCTTGACGATTTGCAACGCTACGTTCTGGGCTCAATTCCTCCGACGGTAGGGGCCTTCTCCCCACTGACTCATCCAAAAAAAAAACTCTTATTGTATTTTTTTATAAATATTTTTATTATAATTAAGAACTTAAATATTAATGTAAATGAAGAATAATATTTATAATTTAAATTATGAAATAAATTGTTATTATATTTTTATTATTACAATCAAATATAGTAAATATTATTTTGTTACTATGGGTATATATGATTATACAGTTATAGTCAGATAATTATTATGTACTAATAGAGTATTTAGTTGTAATTTAAGTATATTATTTTATATTTGAAGTAATATTAGTTGTAGTACTGATTATTTTCGATCAATATAATTAATAGAGACTCTCACGTGACTTTGTATGTGGGAGGGATAATAACATATTATCCTAAAATTGAGGAAAATTATAATTTTTTTTTTTTTTTTAGATTATTAGAAATAGATCCCAAAATTTTCAAAACTTCATTCATATCCTCTTTCACCATTGTTTGCATTTTTTGGCAAAAATACCCTTCATAGTAGTCTTAGATCTGTGAAGGCATCACGGTCTACCCACAACCGTGATGATCACAGCGGGTTCTAAACCAATTTGTATTCTGTTTAAGTTTTGAAGCATCACAACAATTAAAGAACTGTGATAGGTTCTAAGCCAATTTGTATTAGGTTCTAAGCCAATTTGTATTAGGTTTAGGCTTTTGAGGCATCATGGCACGTAAAGAATCGTGATAGTCAAGATGATCATCACGATTATCTAACTACCGTGATGGTTCTAATGGTGCCCCATCGTCACGGTCCTAATAAAACCATGATAACTTAAACCCCACACCAACAACATTTGAACCCGCAGCAACAATCATGGTTTTGGATTAATTGTGATGCCTTCACGAACTTCATGCTTACATGAAGGGTATCGTAGTTAAAAAATGTGAAAATTGGTGAAAAGGGATATGGATAAAGTTTAATAAAGGGAAAATATCTCTTTATCCTTAACTTCTATATCTCATGAGACCCAATAATTGAAAATATTACTTGTAAACAAAAGGTCTCCATCTTTTCTATCTTACAACCCCCTGAACCCTTTTGATTATAAATTTTTTACCCAAACAAACACTAAAATGACACGTTATTCAAACTCCATATCTCTCTCTAAAACTCCATCTCTCTCTCTTTGCTTCTCAATAAGTTAACCAGCCAAGGGGTTTAGCTTGAACTCGAACACAATCATGGGTACCTTATATCTCCATGATATTCTTTCCTCGGATAGAGATACATTTATAAATTTTAGTAAACATTTTCTTAAATGTACTTCTCTCTACATGGGAATACTCGTGTAACCTTACAAAATTATAGGAATGATTTTTTAAGATAGATAAATATTCTTAAATAGTCGAAATTATATGAATGAGATTTTTGAGATAAACATTTTGCCTAAATCGTAGGAAGGAAATGGTAGAGGGATTCAAATGTATTTCTTGAAAATCTTAAAGTCCCTAACCCATTGGCATCCATTACCCTATATAAATTATTCTATTTAAAGGTTATGTACCTCACAACATCATATGGTCCTTTTTTATTCTTGTGCCACATGTCTGCCCCTTAACTTTGGCTTAATAATGTAGTATAGATAAAAGAGATGAAAAATAGATTGGGAAAATATTAAAGAGAGAAACAACTGAGCATGTCTACAAACTACAAGGATGATTATCATATGTGCATAATTTGGAGATAGAATTTCATGCGAATTTAGAGAGAGGGACGGGGGAAGTGACTAGAAACTCCAAGCCTCCTGACTCGTTATGTTCACGTGTTACAGTAGTACTGATTGGAGGGCGTGTGTCATGCCCCACACAGAATTATTACACTGTAAAGTGTAAACTTATTCCTTGGAGTAAAACTTATTTTAAAAAATACTAGATATTTACTTTGAGAAAATATCTATTGGATATTGAGATCTAAATGTTTTGATCCCATGATTTAAAAATTAAATGCTATTTCTTTTAGGCACATATAAAGTATATATGATTTTTCTTTTAATTTACTTTTTAGGTTGTTCAAGAGGTCACATTGCTAAATTTCATGGCCTAAAAAGTATTATTAGATTGGATTTTACCTGAGGGCCCCACAAGAAAACAAAATTGTTTTTTTTTTTTTGACAAAAATCACAAAATTTTATTGATCAAATGAATATTACAAATACATCAACGTAACAACTCATTAGAAAAAAGCAAAGAGTTACAGGATACCCTTGTTTTAGCCAAAGAATCAGCAACGTCATTAGGCGATTTAAAAATATGTTGAAAAGGTTACCTTCAAAATACAACACAAATCCAACACCTCTACCCATAAAGCCCTCAAAGGCCATGGCGGCCTACTCAATTTGTTACACCAATTATTCACATTCGGCGAATCATCTTCCATAATACAGATCTGACTAAGATTCTTCTCCTTAAGCAACTTCATACCTTGTAGCAAAGCACAAAATTCAGCCCTATTGACTGACAAAATCCCACATAGACCATTGAAAACAAATAGTTCCTGGCAAGATGAATCCCTCAGATGACCACCAATATATGCCAACCGAGGGTTCCCAGAAGAACTCTCATCAAAGTTAAGTTTAACACATTCCTAAGCAAGCCTACACCATCTGCCCCTCAACATGTTTTATAATAAGATTACACATATAAAGATTGTATGATTTTTATTTTTTATTTTTTAGTTTACTTTTTAGGTTGTTCAAGAGGTCACATTGCTGAATTTTAGGGCCTAAAAAGTACTACCAGATTGGGTTTTACTTGAAGGCCCCGCAGGAAAAATAAATCTTTTTTTTTTTACAAGAATCACAAACTTTTATAGATCAAAGAAATATTACAAATACATCAAAGTAACAACTCGTCAGAAACAAGCAAAAAGCCAGAGGACACCCCTCTTTTTGCTAAAGTATCAACAATATCATTAGTCCATGTCAAAACATGCTGAAACATTACCTTCAAAGTACCACACAAATCTTACACCTCTGCCAATAAAGCCCCCAAAGACCAAGGCAGCTTACTCAACTTGGTACACCAATTGATCACATTCAGCTAATCACCTTCCACAATATAGAGCTTGTCAAATACTCAAAAAGGCAGAGGTAACTTGCACTGCAAGTTAACTTGCAAGATAAGTTACAATAAGTAACTTTTATACATGATATAATAAAAAATAAATGCAAGATCTTCAACTATCTCAACACTCCTCTTCAAACTGAGGTTGGATGAACAACATCAATTTGTCAATAAGATAGTCATGACGAGCACGAGTCATTGCCTTGGTAAAAATATTTGAAAGTTATTGTTGTGAGGTAATATGTAGAAGTGTAACATCTTTAGTCAAGAATTTTCAACGAACGAAATGACAATCAACTTCTATATGCTTTGTGCGATCATGGAACACTGGATTTGATGCAATGCATATGACACTCATATTATCAGCATATAATGGTATACGAGTTCGATGAAGAATATTGAGGTCATGTAAAAGACCTTTCAACCAAGTAATTTCACCACAAGCTGAGGACATTACTCGATATTTGGCTTTTGCAGAAAACTTCGACACATTTTGTTGTTTATTACATTTCTATGGTATGATATAATATCCAATAAATATACATCACCTAGTGATCGAGCGTCGAGTATCTAGGTAGCCTACCAATCTGCATCAACAGAGGCTCGTAATTGGAGAGAAGAGTTGGAGGAGAAGAATAAGCTTCTATGGCATGTACCCCACAAATAATGAATGATACGATGGACAGTCAAGAGGTGGATGCGACAGGGATCTGCAACAAATTGGTTGACGACATGTACTGTATAAGATATATCATGACAAGTCATAGTGAGATAAAGTAGACTGTCAACCAGTTGTGTCTATAAAGAGTGGGATCTACAAGTTTGTCCCTATCATCCTTTCAATATTTTACATTCACCTTTATTGGTGTATCCACCCATTTATCATCAAATTAGTTGGCCAGTTTGATCAAATCTTTGGTGTACTTCTTTTGGTTAACTATATATCCATTAGAGGAATGATAAATCTCTAGGCCACGAAAGTAAATTAACAAACCCAAATCTTTCATTTTGAATGCGTGACTGAAAAGCTCTTTCAGGTGTTGTATATTATCAACGTTGTCTCATGTGATGAGAATATCATCGACATATAGGATAAGGATTGTTATCTAAAGAACAATGGTGGGTAAATAGCGAATAGTCATGAGCACTTTGTTTCAACCCAACATTCAGAACAACATGTCGAAAATGTTCAAACCAACGTCTTGGAGCTTGTTTTAAACCATACAAAGATTTTTTCAAATGACATATCATAGACTTGTTATGGCAATACTCGGGAAGAGGTTACATATATACTGTCTCTTTCAAATGTCCATGAAGAAATGCATTTTTCATATCCATCTAAGATATAGTCTACTGTTGAATAGTATATACAGTGGTAATTTTAGCAACTGGAGTAAATATTTCATCATAGTCTATGTCATACTCATGTTTGTAACATTCAGCAACTAATCATATTTTATATCGCTCAATCCCTCCATCAGATTGAAGCTTCACAAAAAAGACCTATTTACTTCCAATAATATATGTGTAAGGAGGGAACGGTACAAGATCTCAAGTATCATTTTCCAACAAGGTATGTATTTCTGCATCCATGACCTCTTTCCAATATAACATAGCCAAAGCTTATTGGTAAGTGGAAGGAATATCAACTGAATCTAAAGGTGCAAATAATGATCTAGGAAGTAAACAAAGATTTAGGTGTTTGTAAGGAATTTGAATAGTATCAAGAGAAGTAAACAAAGATCTAGATTGTAGCAAAAAATCGAAATCATCAAGGAAAAAGCCATATTGATTAGGTAGGTGAGTTACATGTGAAGAACGTCGTAACTGAGTAGAGTTATCAACAAAAACAAGAATAGGAGAAAAGGTAGAGGGAAGAGAATCAATTATAGGTAGAGTGAATGTTTGAAATTTGCTCTAGTTGGTGAGATGAAGTAGGCGTGGACTGGTTTTGTTGGCCTTGTTTTGACGCACCAAAAGTTATGATGCTTTATTAGAAGTGTTGGCATCTAAGAAATCTGGAAAGGAGCAGATGACTTTGTTGATTTAGGCATTGAAGCCTAATAAAATAGGCTTTCTAGAAATACGATATTGCAAGAAACACGTACACAACGAGTTGTTGGTTCATAACATAAAAATCCATTTTGATTGGGACAGTAACCCACAAAAATATGAGTGGCTGCTTGAACAAAAAATTTTGTTCTTTCATGTTTGAGGAAGGTGAACAAAATAGACACATCCAAAAACATGCAAGAGAGAATAATCAGGATGAACATGAAATAATGAATAATATGAAGATTCTTTAGAGGTGATTTATACAATAAACAGCTATTGATACAGCTTCAACCCAAAAACTATGAGGGATATGAGAGTCATGCATAAGCGTCCTAACAACTTCTAGGATATTTTCCTATCAGCTATGCCATTATGTTGTGGAGTGTAGGAACAAGTTTTTTATAATTGAATACCTTGAGTTTTCAAATATTCTTGAAAATCAAGTGATAAGTATTCCCCCTAGAATCTGACCTTAAGATTTTTACTTTTGTACCAGTCACGACCCCCCCCAACCCGTACCGTCTTATACCGGAGGACGACAGAGTGCGGGATCGTGACCAGAGGTTGCGTACGTCACTCAGGTAGGAGTGGCATCAACATATGTTTAGAGTGAGGAATCAAAGCAAACCACGAGAGAAATAAAAAAAAAATCATTCATCAAGCACTGAAAACTGAATAAATTAAAACCATTAAACTTTCATTCAACTCCAAAAGTCTTTACAATAGAGTTTAAGGCTTATAAGCTTAACATTCATCTCATACATCAAAATATTATAATGGCCTTGCTATAGAAATACATACTAAGCAGGAAGGAAAATCCCTAACAGGTTCGAACTCCAAGCGCCTGCTATCACCAGTTTGCCACTCACCACTCATGGTCAGACACTATCACTCTACACAAAAAATGAATAGAGTGAGTTATAAGCTCAATAAGTAGATCACTGCCATTGCATTCCCGTCTATATGTATATACATAATAACATGCCCATGGTTCATCAAAAATCACATTTGCCTCACAGAGTAAGGTCACACATTAAGAATACATATTAATGTTGTATAAAGACGGTAAGATTCAGTTAACGGAGAGTTACTTGTTCTCAAGATGACATCTACCTTTATGCATATCACAGTTACAGTCAGATGTTCATATAGAATACTGAATTCGGACAAGCAGAACAGATTAAGTTACTCCCGAAGTAAAAGCCACATTAATCAGGCTAAGCCAATTCTGTAAAATGGGACTTTTGCCCTCATTCAGGAGGGAGGATAATGACAAGTGGAGTTCCCACTTTGTAATATCATTACTCACGCACACATCCCCAATGTGATTTGGGGTTTTCGATAGGCATAGGCCTTGCAAGACATGACCCTCTCTTGTGCCCTCAGGCGAGAGGGCGTTACACTACCATTAGATGACCCAATGCGTAGTGCCCATGACAATTTGGGGGGGGGGGGCGACCCTCCCAATTATTTACAGTCACATCTCGACTCCACTTCTATCATAGGAGTCGAGGTACAGTATACCCAACTATCAATAGGGGATCCATTACGTAGTGGTCATATCATAGAATATCAGTTTCAAATAACAGAGTCAAAATATTCACTACCAATGGAGGACCCATTGCGTAGCAGTCGTGGTATGTATAACAGCATCAATATAACAGAATCACAGTATCCACAACCAATGGAGGACCCATTGCGTAGGGTTTCTGACACGTATAACAGTATTCATCTGACGGAGTCAAAAGATTCGCTACTAATGGATAACCCATTGTGTAGTGTTCATTGCACATATCATAGTATTCATTATTCATATAACAGAACCCCAATGTCATAACCACAGGGTAACAGTATCAGTATCACATGATAACAATATCAATATCATGTTATAACACTATTAGTAATATATGATCACATTATCAGAGTCACAGAATCTCAGTGTCAATGTCACATTTCCAGCAATTCCAGGCAGTGACATCCGATCAAAAATATGATCATAACTTTCATTTTATTTGGAATTTAAAGATGGTTCCAAGACCAATTTTACATCAAACACAACTATCTTTCAAATGGGGGAGGTTTGAAAGTAACTAGACTTTGTTTAGCCCCTTAAAAGTTTGAGAAAATGGAGACAGTCCATCAGAAATCTATTATACAATAAAAACAGTGACATGTCTTTAAAATTTACTCCATAACTCACAATCAAGAAGAAATTTTAAAAAGTGCTCAACATTGAATTTAAGCTTACTCATGAACCATTCAAATGGCAGTGGTTTGGAAGAAAATAGACCCTCTTTTGATCAGTCAAAATCCATGGCGACAGAGGCATCAATTCTGAGTTTTATAAAAAGCTATCTACAGTGACATATTGTCACAATTAATCATATAACTCTCAAATTAAGGAGAATTTCGAAAAGTGCTAAACATATGATCTCAAGCTTACTCATAAATCTTTCAAATGGCAGTGTTTGAAGGAAAACAGACTTTATTTGGTTGGTCAAAATCTATGACATCAGATACCCCAATTCTGCATTTTTAATAAAATTGTCTACAGTGACATATTGTCATATTTTGAAGCATAACATTTCATGCATAAAGAATTAGAGTAATATTTAAACATAGACATTGAAATAGACTTGAAAATCTTTCCAATGGCTATGGTTTGAGGCCATTTGGACCTCGTTTGGTTATTTAAAGACCTGGCACAAAAAACCCAAAAGTTCTTGGAATTTCACAGTATGCACAGTGAATGCCTCAAGGATCATGTATCAATATCCAATTTACAGTAGATAGCAACATTAAATAAGTTCCATATTGATTTAGTTATACATAATTGTGTTTTCCCAGATTTTTGTGAGTCATGGGCCAATATTTAACATCAAAACATTCATATAACAAAGACATCATTCAGTAGCATGGTAAATAAACCATGATCATACACTTGAACTATATCTCATACATCACATTTGTATATTTTCAATTTCATGCTCTTACAAACTTGGTGCAAAGGTTAGTAATTTACTTACTCAACCAACAATCATGCCCTCCAACCTTTCTTCCACAGTCTTTTAACTCCAACAGTGGTTGCTCCAAAGTGAGGGAGTGAGATACCCAAATCTTGTCTTAAAGAGATGAGGAGGAGTGAAGGGGCGTTAGAGTGAGCGGGAAAGAGAGAGAGATGAGAGCTAGGCTCGTTAAATGGGTAGTGAGAGAGGGGAGGAGAGGTGGCAACAAGCCACCTCCTAGTGGCATGAGAAGAGAGTAAGGTGGCAAGCAAAGGATGCCACTTGGAGAGGAAGAGAAAAAGGGGAGAAAAGAGGAAAAAAAGAGGTAGTCCCTCATGGACTACCCTACACCAACCGTCCCGGCAGTCTAACCCACTCTTCTCTCTTTTCTTTGGCAATGTCCACGGCGGAAACATCCTGCTTTGGCATGCCTTCTTCATCTGACTTCTACTGTCGTGCGTCTTTCGAGTTGTAAAATGGGTTGCAACTATGAAAAAAATGGGTTGCAACTATGAAAAAAATGTTTCAAAATGGGATAACACTTCATATTTATGACGCATAAAATACATCCAAGTATAGCGTGTACAATCATCAATTAACAAAACAAAATACTTATATCTCATTCTGGATAAAATTAGAGCAGGACCTTATACGTAATTATGAATAAGCTGAAAAGGTGCAGTTGTTTTATCTACTCGAGTAGGAAAAGGTAAACTAGTGTTTTTATTCAAATAACAACTAATATAAGATTTATTAATAGAATTTAAAGCAAGTGCTTTATTGGGCAATGAACCAGAAACATAGTATCTAATTTATTTGCATTCGAATGACCAATTCTCTGATGCCACAAATGTCATTATTTATTAGAAACAAAAAAATCAGAATCCGATGGAGAAAAAAAAGAAGCATCACGGTTTGGTTTCTCAAACTCCAAGGCAAACAAACGACTAATTCTATGCCCCTTCCCTTTCATTGTCCCAGTGCGTAAGTCGTGTATTACACAACCATCACGAAAAAATTGAACATTGTAATTATCATTGACAAGTTGGCCAATAGAGATTAGATTAACAGTTAATTTAGGAACCAAGAGAACATTAGGTAAATGAAAAGGTGTACCAGAGGAGATAGAGTGATAGATTATCAGTATCAGTAATATTCAGTTTCTCCCCATTAGCAGTAATAATCTGACTATTACCTTAGTATGGTTTTAGTAGATGCTAGACTTGTGTTATTGTTTGAAAAACCGTCCAATCTAACCGGTAACCGCCCGATTAGATCGGAACCGGCCCCTTGTCGGTTCAAGTTTCGAGCGGTTTTGGTGATCGGTAGCTCTTTTAAAAATAAAAATGCAAAAAAATATCTATAAAATCCCAAAAATAAAGAATTTGATTTGTAATATATTTTTTAATTTTTTATATTATGATAAATATTAAAAAAAAAATTGGTCAATAATACTCACTTTTAAAATCCATTGTTTCATTAATTTTCAACTTTATTTGAATGTGTTTTGTTTTAATCATTCTTTATATGTTTTTCATATTTTAGTAGATTTTTTTGTCATCTTTTTTATTTTTTTAACAATTCTTTTGCAGCCCCGGAATTGCCCAGTTAGAACAATTGAATTAGTCGATTTATTGGTTAAACCACTTCTTGGCCCATGTCCGATTAATCGTTCTGGTTCGATTTTGTGAACACTAACTTGTGCAAACTCCAGTCATATGATTAGAGGCACCCAAGTCAATAAACCAATAGGGATTCACATTATGGGATATGTGATAGTGCATATCAGATAAGCCCATAGCAGAGACAGATGAAGAAATAGCCGTAGACATAGAGTTTTGTACCAATTGTCGAATATCATCTGACATAGCTGATATCTGGGACATTGTCGTATTTGGGTCATGAATAGTACTTGATAGTGGGGTCTCTACCATTAATCTATTGAATGCATCATTAACAGCTTGGTATGCCCTGTAAAAAAGTTTTTGTGTATTTAATGCTTAGTTGCCTCGCTGAGAAAGATTTCTATAGGATGTTTGCAATAATTACAAAAAAAATTCTTCTTACAATGGGATGCTATATGGCCATAATCTTTACATTCATAACATTGCAACAAAGATGAGCCATTTTGTGATGGTTTTCCCCTGGCCTGTTGAGCCACAAAGACAAATGTTATATCATTTTTTCCCTCAATGGTGGCATGTGTCGTAATTCTCGTCTCCTCACAAAGTAATTCACTCATAATGGCATCCATATTAACTAATGTTTTGCGATTCAAAATATTGGCTCGAATGATCTCATATTTTGGACGCAACTTCATTAGAAAGTGCATCACCTTCCTGTCATCATTTAGCTCCTTTAAGCTTTCAATGCAACAAGCAATGGTGAGAGCCTTCAACCTTATAGATTCATATTTTGTCCACAAATTTATAGAACCAGCATAATATTTCTGGATGTTTTTCTCTCATGCCTAGAGATAAACATATCATATTGAATTTGAAAGCGTCTTGTAAGATTTGATTGCTGATAAACCTTTTTAAATATTCTCACATTTTTTTCGCAGTGCAAAAGCATCTCATTAGCCTTCAAATGTCCAGATCTACAGAGCCGATGATCAATGAGACAACTTTTGCATTGTTGATCTTCTATTGTTGGGTATCTTTAGCAATTCCATCAACATACCCCTATAAACTTTTTCCTTCAACAAAAAATTGAAAATGGAAGAATTAATCTGGATTAGTTTTTTCCATCAAGTTTTATGGCCAATATATCTCTTTTTTCACAATCCACGTGCAAATGGTACGAGCATCCACCATTTCAATCGAAAGACTCAGTCCACTATCAAAACACATACTTGATAAGTACCGGCTGATATTCCTCTTTTTTTTTTTCTATTTTGGAATGAGCTTAATTCAAAAGTATCTCTCTCTAATTTCTCTCTCTAAAAAAGTCGGCTAGGATTGACATAGGGTTTGCAAGTGAGAGAGGCGTGAGATTTTGTGATGGTGAGCAATAAGGTTTGTCCTGGGAGAAAGGATATTGTAATCTTTGGTAGAGATGAGAAGAAAACAACAGTGTATCTAATCTAGAGATTAAATTGTTGAATTTGTTGAGATTAATGGGAAGTTTGTGAATTAGAAGAAATCGTGCACTGCAAATTAAGTGTTTGCAGAGGGGGTGAAAGGCGAGGTCACAAAAAAAAGTGGTTATAAAGGGGGCAGATGAGGTCACAAAAAAAAAACTGCTACAAGATAGTTAATGTCTCCTTGATGTTTACTGTTTTAGCAAAGCAAGGACAATGGGTCACTGTTAGGCTTAGGAAAAGAATTTGAAAAATCAGAAGAAACAGGATAGAGAGAGATTTGCTTGGGGGTTACGAAAGTTTTAGAGAAAATTTGGAAAAATAAAGTATGTGGAACAACCAAGATACGAAAATTCTAGAGAGAGAGAATATGGAACATAATTTTCTTTGTGGTCAATTCTTCGATATAAGAGAAACCCAGATCTAAAGATTCACGAAAGCTTCTTCATCAAAAATTAGCTTCAGCAGAAAAATAGAGCTAAACCGAATAGAGCTAGTAAATTAGAATCATGCTCTGATACCATGTCTATTTTTCTTGATTATTATCAACATGTATATATAATACAGCTAGAAATAACTTGCACCGCAAGTTAATTTGCAATATAAGTTACAATAAGTAACTTTCTATACATAATATAATATAAAATAAATACAAAATCTTCAATTATCTCTATAGAGCTGACCAAGATTCTTCTCCTTAAGCAACTTTAGACCTTGTAGCAAAACACAAAATTCAGCCTTATTGGCTATTGAAATCCCACATGGACCACTAAAAAAGAATAGTACCTAGCTAGATGAATCCCTCAAAAGATCACCAATACCTACAAGCGCCCAGTGTTCCCAAAAGAACTCCCATTAAAGTTAAGTTTAACATATCTTTGAGCAAGCTTATACCATATGCCCCTCATCTTCATCTTATAATGAAATTGCTTCACCAATTCCTTCAGGTTCAAAGCTATGTTAACTTTTGAATCCCATATCCTCTTTTGTTGCTGAAAACCAACTCCAAAAATTATGAAGAATTTTTCCTTTTGACTCTCTCAATGCAAAAAAAGACAACCCCCATTTTTTTCATCCTCCTTATAGAGCAAGAATATTCACCAAATTTTACTGATTTTCCTTAGGTTATCTATTGTGAGATTCTTCCCTCGCATTCCTATCCACATAAAAGGTTGAACTCTATGTGATTTGGGCAACTTCTAGACCTAAGTATGGTTGTATCTCTCTCAACCTATCATGATATAGAAGTTAATATGCAGATTTAGCAGTGAAACAACCATCATTTCAGGCTCCCATCCCACTTCGTTTTAAGCTTTCTATGATATATAGATCGCCCTCCCAAAGAAAGACATTTTGTCTTCCATAGATCCAATTTCACATGAAACCTTTTAAATATTAGATCCAAACTGATATAGGAAGACTGGAGTCGAATATGGGAAGACCAAGATATTTCATAGCAAAATATTCACTTCTACAGCCTGCTAGATCAGCCAAAGCATCTCCTTTCCAAACATCTCACCCCAATTAGGGAAGTTTTCAAGAAATTAACTTTCAAGTCCAAGAAAAATTCACAACACACCAAAAAGTTCTTAATGTTAGCTCATTTGGTCTTCCCTTGCAGCATTTTGTAAATGGGAAATGGCTGACCCATTCTCAACAACTTTAAAACCCTTAATATGATTCAGACTTTCAATTTGAGAAAGCAATACATAGCAACCTTCCTTAATCTGAGTGAATAGGAATGTGGATAAGGGATCTCTTGGCCTCAGACTCTAATAGCCTTGAAAAAAATTTAGGAGAGCCATTAACAAGAATTGAAAAATGGTACAGGAAAGGCATCCCACCATCTAATTTATCCACTTTTCCCCATACCCTATATATTAATTATCTTTGAGAGAACTTGCCACTCCACCCTGTCATAGGGTTTCTTCATATCAAGTTTGATAAGATTTCCTGGTTCCCCAGTCATTCACCATTGAAATCCTGGAGTGAATGTATTCCTATGTTGTAAGCACATTATCAATGATGAACCTATTCTGAACAAAATTTGATTGAGGCCCAACAATAATTATTGAAAGCCCCTTCTTTAATATTACAGCTGACACTTTAGAGACAATCTTATATACAAGCTAGTGAGCAAACGAATAGGTCTCACATCACCAATACCTGTAATAACTTCCTTTTTAGGAATAACAATAATAAAAGTGGAATTTATACCTTTGTCTATCTTGCCCTTTTTCATGAATTGTTGAATCATAAGAAGCAACTTATCTTTAAACATAGCTAAAACCTATGAAAATGCTAAAGGAACTCCATCTAGCCCTGGCGATTTATCTCTAGGCAAGGAAAAAACAGCTTGCTTCAACCCCTCCATAGTAACATTCCTTTCGAGCTCCTTAGCAACCTCTACAGTCAGTCTTTTGAAACCAACCCTTTCAAGGTAGACAACATAACATTTCTCACTGGAAAAGGCTTTTTGAATGTGGTTAACTATTTCACTTTCCCCCCTAGTCTATGTTATTATCCTTATCCCTGATAATCGAATTCCAAAAATATCATTATGTCTTTTCCTAGAATTTGCTCTGGCATGAAAAAAGAAATTATGTTGAAATCGCCTTCCTTCAACACTTAATTCTAGATCTTTTCATCAAGTAGATCCCTTCCAATCTCATAAGATCATGAACAAATTCTACAACTGAGATTTCTCCATCTCCAATTCAGTTGTAAATAAGCATGTGTCCTATATTTCTTGCTCTATACCATGACGTGCATTCATTCTCCCTCTAATACAATACCTTTTAAGCTTCTTCCCTACAAAGAGTTTGTGTCTAACATTTAAAAGATTTTTATGCAAATAGAAACCCCCCCTTCCCACCATATACAAATGTACTAGACCAAGTTTTGACCCGTTCAACAACATCAGTCGCTTCTAACTACGCCAACTCCAATCTAAAAAGGTCTTCGGCCTTTCAAAAAATAAAATCTTTTTACTATCGGCAGAGAGAATTCTTTGTCGCTAACAAATTCTTTAGTCTTTTTTTTTTTTTTTTTTGAGTGAGTAATAGTTTGGGTAATTTTATGCATCATGCTCGCTGCATATCAATTTTGGCTAGGGCTGGCAATAGGCATGTTGGCATGGCTCTAAAAAACTAGGGCTTGGGCCACAAAATTTTTCTCGATGATGGGGTTGGGGCTAGGGCCAGGTCCATGACATGGCTAGCCCAACCTTTTTTTTCTCTTTTGTGTACCTTTATTGTATTTGGCCCGGTCCTGATAGGGCTAGGGCTAGGCCTAAGCCAAGGTCTCTTCAATCTTATAGGGGCCGGGTGGGGCTAGGGCTCGAGTAGAGCCAATGTTGATTCGCCCTAGGCCTAGGCCCTGTCCCATTGCCTGTTGCCACCCCTAATTTTCGGTATTTTTAAAAAGAATTTCACCTATAAAATACCGTTTAGTGAGTTGGGGGATAAAATCTCTGAACTCAAGAGATTACATAGTGAGTATAGCGTGCTCTAATATTATATACTCGAGCAAATTATCTACTCAAGGGGATTTATTTATTTAAAAAATTTGGATCTATTTTAGAACTACAAGATTAGTATTTCTAGAAGGAAGATTTTTATATAAAGTTGTAACCCTAAAATATAGAATTGGTGAACCAAAAAACTCCATCATATAGTTTTACAGTTGGAACACCCTCTAATCGATCATCTCGACATTGAGATATATATAAATTTGAAAAAAATAATATTTTGAATCCCAATAATAGTATATTTTGCAACATATTATCTGGACCGTCCATCTGCAAAGCTTCTACTTAGCTTGCTTCTCTAAAAAGGCCTAGAGTCAGGCTTCCGTCAAGGCGACTGATCGAACAAAAATCCTGCATATTGACTGCAACTGATATGTGGCTACGACTAGGGGATACTGGAACACATATATGATTAGATGCATATGGAGTTAAGAATCATTTGTATTTATAAACGGAATACCCAACTCAAACAAAATAGATAATGATCAGTCAATTAAAAAGAAAATAAAGCGCTTCTGCCCCCTTCTCGATTCATTTTTTTACATGGTGGATTTCATAGGTGAGGGTGGCTGATGGTCTGAGGATGCCGTAGAACATGCTTCTTTTGTGCCTCAGGTATCAGCCACAACTCGTATTCATACAAGCATATAAGGAACCTTATAGAGCCTTCGTGTTCCAGAATAAGCAGGAGCCTAAGACTGTGTTTATAAAGCCCTAAATTCAATGAGGAGACCATCAAGAACAACCTATACCCATTATTGCCCTAAATTCAATGACCATCAAGACTAATCTGTACCCATTATTGTGGACTTGTTTGATCAATTAGGAAATGCAAGATACTTATTAAAGTTGGACTTACAGTCTGGCTTGTATTTTCTGGTATTTAAAATTTTATAATTAGAGATAAAAATGAATTCTCAGGTAATCCTAATAATTTTTCATGCCAAAATTACATCTTATAATAAATTTTGTTGGTGCACCTTAATTTGATTGTTTAAGGCAATGTTGTCAGATTCTTTTCGGAGTCTGCTTCGGTTTGGTCTAAAAAAAGACACAATTTGGTGTTTCGGCTGATTCAGGGGAAGACTTCGGTTCTTATTTATTTATTTATTTTGAAAATAAATAGAAATTTATTTTTAAATTTTATAAAAAAATTAAAAATAAAAAGCTAAACATATATAAATTTATTGCTACATTTAATAATAAATAAAATTGTTGAAATATTATTTTAGTACTATCATTTTTAAATTTAATTTTTAATACTCTTAGAATTACGAGCATAGTAATGAACAATATTTAGAATAGTTTTTTCAAAATTCAAAAAATTATCAATCCTTTATTAATACAATCTTTTATTAAGATACTTTTTACTTTTCTTTAGCCTGTCAAAGTCGGTGAGGCGGTATTTTGGTATTTCTCTCTATACGTGTCAAAGTATAAAAGGTAGCATTTTCTTTTCGTATTTTCCTGCTATACGTGGCATCATAAGTTTACAACCTTTTACTTGCGTATGGAAAGTTTTAAACTTTTAATAATACTAACAGGTAACAAATTTTAAGAGTATATTTTGGTATTTGGTTCGCTTCGTTATTGAGGTAAACCCAAAGACTTCAGGTGCTTTGCCCGAAGCGAAGCAAAGATAACAACAATAGCTTAAGGTTACAATCTTATGCAAACCACACCCTTCTTCAAAAAGAAGAAAAGTGGTTTGGGTCCTAAACACACATGCTCACTGTCTAGGATTTGAATAATCTTTGTTCATATGTTGTAGTTTCCCTTTTTTTAGATTAGTCACTGTGTGAAGAGATTAGGCCTGTTCCAAAACTTGGAGTTCTAAATCCATTCTAGACATACTTTACTATATGCTCTAGTGAAAGTATATTTTCTTTTGGCAAGAATATATGCTTTATGTACATCACTCGATAGGGCAAAAAGCCTAGCTAGAGGTATGGTCTAGGATCTAGAGGTATGGTCTAGGATAAACTTCTAGGATGTGACCTACCTAAACCAACCTAAAAAAGGAAATTATAAAGCATCAATTCAATTCACATTATTTAGAATGTCCATTTTTTTAAATTTATAAGTTGAGGTGAGAATGCCCATTTTTAATATGACTAGGATGAGATGACTAATTATATGATCTTCTAACCTCAAAACAACATTTTGCATATGGATTTTTGAGGTGCATCTTACTTCTATAACATAAGTTTAAAATGTTTGTAGAAATTTATCAAACTACACTTAATATTTGAACTATTTTACATTTTACTCAAGGTATATTTTGATAAATTTTTAAAACTATTTTGATGTGCCAGGGCTTTTTAAAATTTGATACAAAAGAATGATGTGCAATTTAAAATTTGATGAAAAAATATATGCATAAAGATGCTAAATACTTCAAATCATAATTGCAATATGGTAAATTTCTCTAAATTTTTTCTTTTTACAAAATACTAGCAAAGTAAAGCATATAATTTCATGTAAGTAGATATTCGAGGATCTTTCACCCGTGAGAGCAAGTGTATACCTTACATCCGCCGAAGCACAATATGGTATTGTCTTAAAAGGGGTCATTTATCTTTGGGAAACGTATATAGAAGGTCGCAACCTTAAAATGTAAAGTCACATATGCAACTCAAAAATCTATTGGAAATGTTGTTTTAATGTTAAAAACCCATTTAATTGATCATCTCGACATGAATAAGAAAAAAACTAAAGCTTTTGTGTCCAAGAAATAGTACATCTCACAGCACATTATCTAGACCGCCAATTTTCAAGATTTTCATATATTTATAGATCTACTTGATTTTAACCATTTTTTAAATTTAAAATTTTCTAATTAAATGTAAAAATAGATTTTAAGATAATCTTAAAAATTATTTACAACAAAATTACATGTTATAATAAAATTTGAAGGTACACCTTAATTGGATTGTTTAAAGTTACAATCTTATAGAAACCACATATTTTTATCTTTTGTACATGGAAGTCGTAATTATTCTCGTCCCTTAATATTGAATAGACATAAAATCCTAAAAAAAAATTCTCCTGCTTAGTGATTTATCCTAAAACATCTAATTTGATATTTAATAAATAAAAATAATTACGACCTCCACCTAAAAAAAATATGATTACTATGGTTGCATACAATCCCGCACGATATTATATTATGGCTATGAAAGCAGCAAGTGGAAGTCAACAATGTAGGCATCCAACGCTTTGTTATTTTAGGTAGAGAATACGTTTACCTTGTAATTTACCTATTAGTCAAGGGTAATTTCCGACATTGCCCTTTCCTATAAACAGCTGGATGGCGCCCTTCCATTTTTATCCGAAAATAAATTCAGTAATCGGAGGAAAGAAAAACCAGTGTCAAGGGTTTCGCCTTCATCAAATGCTTTTTGGGGTTTTTCTCTCTTTCTCTCTCTAGGAATAATTCCCGGTCTCTCAGAACTGCGCATTTCTCACTCTAAAACTGCTCGTTTGAAGCCCATAGCGGTTTTCTTCCCCTTGTTCTCCATCGAAAGCGGTTTTCCAATGGGTTTCTGCCTTTAATCCATGTTTGCGTAAGATTTTAGGGGTTTTCCATTGTTTTACAGGAATTGGAGGTTTTGGGAAACCGCTCTTTGGTGTACTAAGTGGTTTTCTTTGGTCCAAGCGGTTTTAGGGATTTGTGTGAAGATGAGTACTCCAAAGAGGAAGAATTTCAGGATAGAGCCTTTCAAGCACAAGGTTGACATGGATCCGAAGTATGCAGAGAAGACATGGAAGATTCTTGAGCACGCTATTCATGAGATTTACAATCATAATGCCAGTGGCCTTAGCTTTGAAGAATTATACAGGTGAGTTATTTAGCAAAAATGAATCTGTAATTTACTGTTTATTTTGTCTATGATTGTTGATTCTTCTGTTTTGTGGCTACTCATGGGAGATTTGATAATTTGTCCATTATTTCTTTTTTATTTTCTCATTTTGTATCTGTTTCATGCTTTCATGCTTTCATGCTTATGTTATTTCCTTGATTATTATTACTGCTTTGTTGTATTGTCTGGTTTCTATTAATCTTCTGTTAAGTTTCTATTTGTTTTGGCGATCCTGTCTGATGAGATATGATCCTATGCGTGTTTGTGTTTATCTTCTTGCTTAGGGAAATTGGGTTTTGATTGAGTTACCTCGATCTTTCTTTTGTTTTCTTTTTTGGGTTTCGTTTGGGATTTATGTTTTTGGCTAAAGTCACCGAGATTAGCGTTTTTTGGTGAATGATTCTGTTATCTTCTCCACTGCGTTTTATTGTTTCTTGTGCATATATGTTCAGGAATTGATGTTGATGCTGTGATTCTGGGAATCTTATGGGAAGCATTTTGGTTGATTAACTTATTGATTTTTCCTGACTTAGTTTTATTGGTTCGAAATGTTGCGATGACATTGCCCTGGTGACATTTCTTAAAAAAAAAAAAAAAAAAAAAAATTCAAATTGAAATTGTTGAATGCTTTCATTTTTACTGGTTTCCTTTTTTAGTATGTGATTCATTCTTTCGTCTGCAATGGATCACAGTTCATATAAGCTCTGCGTGCCAGGCTTTGACATTTACTTTAAGTTACCTTATTATTGACATTTATGGGAAGTTTATTATGGTTTTATGGTGAATCATGATTATCAGTTCATTTGATTATCAAAACAAATGACTATTGGTTTTGTTCCTATTCCATAATTCTCAATGTGTAAGGTTCTGGGTTTTTTTTTGGTTTTTGAAATATGCTAACTTTGTGTAAGGTTCTGTTGATTACTTTATTTCTTTAGTGTTTTAAGAGTTTTATAATATGTGAGATTGCTATTGCTTCAAGTTAATCTGGGCATGTAGATGGCCACCATGCTTTTGTAGATCGGAAGCATTATGATGGTTAATTGGATCAAATAGCAAACTGTTTCTCACCCATTTTAAGGCATGGGAAGAATTATGATGGTTAATTGGATCAAATAGCAAACTGTTTGTCACCCTATTTTTTTCCTTTTTAAGCAACTTCTTTTTGGGGTTTTTGTGTGGATAGGGCCACTGAATGGTTCATTTTCTGTTTTCCTGATACAATTTCTTTTCATATCTTTTTCTTTTCTTCTTCTTCTTTCTTTTTTTTTTTTTTTTTTTTTTTTTGTGCGTGTGTGTTTTTTTATTTTTTCCTGGTTTGTTCAGCAGGGAAGGGTAGGTATGGAACTCAAGCCATCACATGTGGTGCCCTGCCGCCCTAACCACCTAGTTTTGAGCACAATCCTAAAAAAGGGTAGGCAGCTTTGTTAGTTTTTCTAGGACAAACTTCAAGGATTTTAACCCTTGACCTCCCACAACCTAATTGATATTCCACCACTAAGCAAATCTTATAGGACTTTTTCATATCTTTTACTTTGGTTTGAATATAACTATATTTAAGTGATATCTTGATCTGCACTTTCTCTAAGAAAACAGCCACTCAGGTTGCACAGGGATGAACTATGTGCTCTCCTTTACACGTAATTGATTTTAATTGACTGCTCAATTTCATTCTTTTGGTGAACGTTTTGAATTATAACAAATCTTAATTTTAAAAAGTTTGAATTGCTTCATTAAAATTTAACCTGCTTTGTAGTATAGTTTGAGAAATGACATAGGCCCATGTCATAATTGGTTTTTGTTCATGCCCCTGGTTTTGCTCAAACCTCATCTTTCCCTCCAAAACAGACAAAAATATTTGTTGAACCCTATTTTCTCTCTTTTATACCGCTTCTCTTCTCCTTAGCTGCCTTAACCTCTCTCCCAAGGATCTCCTCTCTCTCTCTCTCTCT
>NW_006496932.1:1860733-1875713 GCF_000471905.2 Amborella trichopoda
CATCTCACTGAGATTTTTCTCCCTATCTATTTTCCATTTTTCTCACATTTTCCATCTCTCTACAAACCCATCTCTATAACTTCCATTTTCACAGATCTATACCCCCCCCCCCCCCCAGCCTTCCCAACCAATTTTTTCCTTTCTTCTCTGCAAACCCATCTCCCATTCTCACAGATCTCTCTCTCTCTCTAACCCCATACTCTTATCTCTTTCATGGTATTTTATCTTCTGGTGCTATCCAGAGGAGGATAGGAGCAGGGCTATTGGAGAAGAGGGGCCAGAGTTTCTATATTTTGGACCTGAGAAGAAGGCGAAGAAGAACAAAGAATGCATAAGAATCTCATGTCTATTGGTGTTCAATGGCTCTTTGAGACCTGCAAAGATGTCTTCTCTGTTGCTGTAAACCTTCCATCTTACCCACAAGTTAAAAGGCTTCAGTCTCTTTTAGTTAGCAGGAGACCATCAGATGTTGGTCTGAAATAGCTCATGCCATATTTCCAGACAGATGAAACTGAATGCCACTCACCCTTCGAATATCTTCACCTTTACGAGTATCACAACTTCACAATTGGCATTTTATGATTGCATCTTCACAATCATTCCAACATGACAGTGTGCAGCAAGCTTCTCTTTGGGTTGATTCACATAAAATCTTTTGACTGGGCTCCTTTCCTTTCAACGGGTGAGCCCATCAACCATCTTTTCTTTGCTGGCGAAAGCCAAATCAGAGACAATGAGTTACGTTCGACTAGAAAATTTGAAGGTGGAATCAATGTTTAGGGCCCCATGCAAATGTTTCATTCTCCATCTGACTTTGGGTGGGCTGCATGCATAATTTTTCATGCCTAATGGCATTCATGGTGCTTGCTGTACTGGGCCCACCCTATTGTGACTCTGAGGGAAGGCATTGGACATATTACTATGACTTTCCATACCCACATTTTTCTGGTGATGCAGTTTCAATTGAAGTAAGCAGGGATGAGCATTAAGTATTCCTGGTCAGAAGAGTTTGAGAAGCCCAAATTTATAAAAATAGTGCATGCAATATACATGAGCCCAAAAATTGTCGAAACTTATAGCTTGCTTTATTGTATCACAATTTTAATGGCTGTTAGAGCTACTGCTTCTTTTAGACCAGTGCCTTTCTCATGATCACACTGCCTGGTCCTGTAAATATACATGGGAAAAAATGGCAACAGAAAACGAAAAAGTGTTCGACTATTAATCGTGGAAGGTTTTGCCTTGCCTTTTTTCTCTGCTCGTATGTGTCTTATTGGACTGATTGTGCTTGAATTGTCCATTAAAAAGAAATTATCATAGGTTCATTTTGCATGAATTAGTAAAAGACATGAGAATTTTGATTAGCATGAAGCTTATAACTTCTTCTTTTTCTTGATAACAACAGGAAGCTTATAACTTGGGTTTTCGTATTCATATGTGAACAAATTTATGAAGGGCACATGTGAAATCATATATTGGGTTCTTATATGTTGGTGAGCTATTGGTGTTGATCATCACTACTGCCTTGGGAGCTCTTGAGAATTCTGATTGCAATTTTTTGGAGAATCTTATTGCAATTCCATTAGATATGGTCTCTTTTATTGTGTTTTAGTTTATATGTAATATAGGGTGGCTAGTATTCAAAGGTTCGAATGGAAAGTGAAGTTCTTCTTAGTGCCCTCATACCTTTAACATCATTAGTGGCACTCTATACAACTGTATGTTATTTCAGATAGAAACATGGCTGTTGTCAAGTCCACTAATCATAGGCCTGGAGCATATTTGGTATATCTGTCTGAAGCATTTAATTGATTGAAATGGAAGGTATTAAATTTGCTATTGTAATGGAAAATATTTGTCGCATATTTGTAGTATTAAAGTTTTCATTGGTTGAATTCTGTAGCAAATTTCAGCTGAAATCCAACTAAAAATTGGTTTTTTATACCGGTTGAATGGACCAATTGGGTGGCATTTATATGCTAGCCCCTAATATGTGGGGTGAAATGGTGTTTTGAGTGATATTGATGAAATTTTGTATATTACTTTTCAGGTGCATATCTTACATATCAAAAATCTTCCTCAATATTTATGCTGAAAATTTGGTTTGGAGTCAGAATTGCCTTTATCTATTTCTTTTCTATAATTAATTAGTTATTTTTACTTAAAGCAATCTAAAACTTAACTTTTATTGTGCTTTGGGTCTACTTTGCTTGTAATCAGGCAGTTAAATGGAACTAAGGCTTCAGTTCTTTTATATGTAGGAATGCATACAATATGGTTCTGCACAAGTATGGAGATAAGTTGTACTCTGGTCTAGTCACTACTATGACATGGCATCTGAAAGAGATATGCAAAACTATTGAAGCAGCCCAAGGGGGTCTATTCTTGGAGGAGTTGAATAGGAAATGGGGAGATCACAATAAAGCCCTGCAAATGATTCGGGACATATTAATGTACATGGATAGGACTTTTGTCACCAACAATCAAAAGACGCCAGTGCATGAACTGGGTTTGAACCTTTGGCGGGACCACATCATCCATTCCCCTAAAATCCAGACAAGGTTACTCAATACACTTCTTGAGCTTGTACATAGAGAACGAACTGGAGAAGTCATCAACAGAGGGCTGATGCGCAATATAATAAAGATGCTTATGGATTTGGGATCTGCAGTTTACCAAGAAGACTTTGAGAGACATTTTCTTGAGATCTCAGCCAACTTTTACAGTATTGAATCTCAGCAGTTTATAGAATGTTGTGATTGTGGAGAGTATTTAAAGAAGGTTGAGAGGCGGTTGAATGAAGAGATGGAAAGGGTATCCCACTATTTAGATGCTAGAAGCGAAGCCAAAATTACAAACGTTGTTGAGAAGGAGATGATTGCCAACCACATGCAGAGATTAGTTTATATGGAAAATTCAGGACTAGTGAATATGCTTGTAGACGACAAGTATGATGACTTATCACGAATGTATAATTTGTTCCGCCGGGTCCCTAATGGGCTATCCACTATCCGAGACGTTATGACTTCTTATCTTCGAGACACTGGAAAGCAGCTTGTAACGGACCCTGAGAAATTGAAGGACCCGGTGGAATTTGTGCAAAGGCTCTTGGATGAGAGAGATAAGCATGACAAGATCATCGTCCAGGCCTTTGGCAATGATAAGACTTTCCAAGCTGCTCTAAACTCATCCTTTGAATATTTCATCAATCTCAATGCGAGGTCACCTGAGTTTATTTCTTTATTTGTTGATGATAAGCTTCGGAAGGGACTGAAGGGGGTTAGTGAAGAAGATGTCGAAATCATACTTGACAAAGTCATGATGCTCTTCCGATACTTGCAGGAGAAAGACGTCTTTGAGAAATACTATAAGCAACACCTAGCTAAGCGACTCTTGTCTGGAAAATCTGTTTCAGATGATGCAGAGAGAAGCTTAATAGTTAAGTTAAAGACAGAATGTGGGTATCAGTTTACATCTAAGTTGGAAGGCATGTTCACTGATATGAAGACCTCTCAAGATACGATGCAGGGTTTCTATGCTAGCTTGTCATCTGACACCAGTGATGGTCCAACCCTAGCTGTCCAGGTTTTGACGACTGGTTCTTGGCCTACTTGGCCAAGTGCTTCATGTAACCTCCCTGCTGAAATTTTGGGTGTTTGTGAAAAGTTTCGAACTTACTACCTTAGCACACATACAGGTCGGAGATTATCATGGCAAGCAAACATGGGCACAGCGGATCTTAAAGCTACCTTTGGCAAGGGTCAAAAGCATGAGCTTAATGTCTCGACCTATCAAATGTGTGTTCTAATGCTGTTCAATTCAGCTGATCGATTAAGCTATAAAGATATTGAACAGGCAACTGAGATTCCATCATCAGATCTTAAGAGGTGCTTGCAATCCTTGGCCTTGGTGAAGGGGAGAAACATATTACGCAAGGAGCCCATGAGCAAAGATGTGGCAGAAGATGACGTTTTCTTCTTCAATGACAAGTTTACGAGCAAGTTTTACAAGGTTAAGATAGGGACAGTTGCTGCCCAGAAGGAGTCAGAACCGGAGAAACAGGAGACGCGACAGAAGGTGGAGGAGGACCGAAAGCCTCAAATTGAGGCTGCTATTGTGAGGATCATGAAGTCGAGGCGTGTCTTGGAGCATAACAATATTGTAGCTGAGGTTACAAAGCAGTTGCAGTCACGGTTCCTACCTAACCCTGTTGTAATAAAGAAGAGAATTGAGTCACTCATTGAGCGTGAGTTTTTGGAGAGGGACAAAACTGATAGAAAACTGTATCGTTATCTTGCTTGAACCATTCCCCGCGTGCCCTTGGCTTTGCTGGCTTAATTGGTGAGCAAGGCTGTCTTAAAATCCAGTTTGATTTTGAACTTTATAATGTGCAATTCTCTCATCTGTTTCTTACTGCTTTGCATTTCTTTACACCGATGAAAAGTGTTAGATTGATGTTCTCCAGGCTTCATTTTAGTCAAGCCTGGAGCACATTTCTTGGTGACGAACAGTTGCTAGGATTTTCTTCATATTGTCCATGACTTCTTATCTTGCCATAAAGTGGTTGGTTTCTGTGACAAATTTGTTTTGGGGTTGTTGAACAAATCTCTCTGTTGGATGGGACTCATTCTTCATTGACTGGTATTGTAAGTGACATGTATGGAATATTGCGCACCTGATTCATATTATGCTTGTAGCTTGTTGTGATTGGAGCTTCGCTAAAACCTTAATTTTGGTTATACCATTACTCGGATTACTTGATGTTCTTTGGTTGTACGTGACATTAAATGGTGGATATCTTACCACAGTGCCACTATTTAAAAATTATATCTCACTATAATGGCACTTCTTGTGGTGTATTCTGAGGGAGGCAGGGAGTTACATAAAGATCTTGGGTAATTAATATTGCTTCTGTTAATAATAGTTTCTGTTTTGACTGAAACTGTTGGGGTGTTTGACTGTAACTGTTGGGGTGTATCTAATGAAGTTTGAAGCATAGTCAAAACTTCTGATTGGGCATTTTAGAGTTCAAGGAGAAGTTTGAATTAGAGGAATATTCACCCTCCAGTTAAAGCAGTCTATTTTATTGGTCATTAATGCTGCTAATTGTGTAGTTCACAAGATGGAGAATATCAGGATTATCCTGACATCTAGTCAACTTTCCTAGCGATTATTCTGATGTCTAGTCAACTTTCCTAGCGTAAGTTAAAATCTTACGTGTACTTGTCATGGTTTTAGTCCCCACATGGACAGGAAAAATTTCGTAATAGGGCCATTTTTTTTCTCCACCCATTCCAGAGTGAAAACAGCCTTCTTTGTTTAGTCCTATAGTCAAGTGTGAAGGACTTTTGGTCCCCTGCTTGAAACACTATCAAAACAACCATAACCCTGCAGAAAGGCCTCTTTTTCCTTAAGTGACAAATAACTCCATTCCTTTAATAGACTTGTTGGGTTGACTAGGACTCCTGTTTGTTACTTCTTTTATCTAACAAAATAGTTGGCTTTGTATGTATTTGTGCCACCTGGAGTTATTTGATAGTGGACTCAGCTCAAACATGATAAACTTACGTTTTCTGTCTGCTAGGGAAAAAGTTACGGAGTTTGATTTTTCTTTTTAAGAGAGAGAGCTTCTGGCCAGGGTGATATTAATATGTATCTTTTGGAGTCTTCTGGAGAACAGTTTGCATGTTCTTACTGAAATTAGTTGACATTTGTGCTGAAAATTGATTAGGTTGTTGCATAACTTCCAAGAATTGTCTCTTCCTTGTGTTGCGAGCTGCAATTTCATGGCACTCAATTTGGGCTGTTCCCTTAAAAAAGATTAGTATGGAGGATGAATCCTCTTTCTATTTGTGGGGATTTGCATCCCATGTTGATTGGAATTCTGTTCTTCGGAGAATGGTGCAGATTTTGAAAGTTTTGTAAATCTTCTGGCCTTAGTTTCATTATTTGGGAGTTATTTGTGTCTACGATTGGGGATAAATGAAACCTTGTTTTAGCAGCCTATAAGTCGCTTCTGGAAATGATTACCCCTCATTTGGGGAATGTTTTATGGATTTTGACATAGGGTGCGGTTTGTATAGAGCCTAGGCTCTAAACTATCAAATTAGAGCTTACCTTCAAATAGTATCAAGAAATGTGGTTTCAATACTGGAAATCCTTGTGATAGCGTTAAAATATATTTTCATCTTTACTTATAAAGTTTAAAGCTTCAAAAATAGTGTAGATCAACAATTCTATGAAAACCTGAAAATCTTGAAAATTGACGGTCCAAAAATGTGTTACAAAATACATTATTTCCAAAACTTGAAATCCATTTTTTTCTCATATCCATGCATCTTGGTGTCGAGATGATCAATCTGAGGATAGTTGGGCATCAAAACAACTTCGTCTAGTGAAATTCTTGAGGTAAGCTCAAATTTGATTGTTTAGAGCCTCGGCTCTATATAAACTTTTCCCTTTGACATAAGTCATGGGTCTTCTTGATCTTGTATAAGTTGGACAGGGTATTCTTGATATCATATATAAGCTGGATACCTATGTATGGTCTTCACATGGTTTCTCATAACTAGCTAATATTCTAGGCTATTGATGAATTGTTCATTAAGTTGATGTGTGCGGACATTGTGATAACATACATTATGACAACATTGTTATCTCTATTAGGTTATTCTATAATCGAGCAGAAATGTGGGAGATTAAAAATTCTCGATATTTGGTTGGAGGTCTCGTGGGGCCATGGTGAATGGGGCTATGAGATGGATGACCAAAAAAAGGAAATGGGACTATGAGATGGATGAAGTTGGCATGGACATGGTTAGGAAAGGGTTTGGATTTGTTAATTTTTAACAAATAGAGTTGGAGACTTTTGGTGGTGTGCAATCTCAGTGGTTTGCAGTGAAGAGGTTCTTAAGGTGTTAGTTGGATTCTAGAACATTGAGGCAAATCTTAGCCTTGGAAGCATCTGGAGATCATCACCAGTGGTGTATGGTTCAGGGCCAAGTGAGATGAGTAGGTTGAGTATGAGAAGGTTGAAAGCTTTCTTGGGCATTGGACTTTGTGTTCAGCACCAGGAGCGCATGAAGTTTCTGTCGAGTTCAACATGATCATAATTTAGGTAATAATTATGCTTACCCTGATGAGTACGAAGAGTTCTACTACTAAAAAAATGTACGATAATATGACACACCACCCAAGTAAAAAATATATGACAATGATTTAACCCTTCTGAGATGAGAGGTGATTTATATCTTGAAGGATTAAGGGATGATGTTGGTGAAATAAAGATGCCAAAATCAGTGTAGACACACTATCCTCAAGAGAACCAGGCTAGCATTTTTTAAGGCACGAAGAGAACCGAGATTGCATGGCAATGAGGTCTTCTAGAATTGAATGGCATACATAATTGAACACTTGAATTATTTGGGTATGCACTTCTTGGCCTCCTTGTGAACTTCAATTATTTGGTGTACAAAAAGGACCACCTGATGAATTGACCCACTCCATTATGTGCATAGAGAGGATGCCCCAATGGTGTAGGTTTTGTAGCCTACTAGAGTAGCTTCTAGTATGTTGTATGACTGGTGAGAGGACTGTAGTTGGTTTTCTAAACCTTATGTTAAAGATACCCCAAGTGGTGGAGGCTTGCACTGTGCACTCTTCAATTCTTTTAGAATTTCTGATTTTAAAGTTCATCTATGAAAAACATCTAATTTATCAAGATCCTATGAGAGTAATATAATCAAGCCAGATCAGAAAAAAGGAAAACATTATTAGTGAGCCTTTCAAGTGCATATTTGTCTTGTGATAGACACACATTTGATAAAGTTCCTCATGAAGAGGCAAGCAAAAAAGGATTAACTATGAAGTTTTTAGAACTGGAGTTTAAAAATCTTATCACATTCGATTTTTTGTCTGATGGTAACCCTGGTTTGCAGGTGATGCTTTGTTACCCCGAATAGTGCCATCTGCCTTGAGCATTATTCTTAGTGAGCATCATTTCTACCATACCCATGGAGGAGGCACTAAGGTCCAACTCTGAAGTCCAACTTTGATTCTTTTGTAAGGTAAGAGAATTCATTTCTCATTGCAGCGTTTTACCAATTTGAACACTGATTGGTCTTCTCGAATGATCGAGGTCCATCAATGGTTCTGTACATAACAATAGCCATTTTGATCAATTTTCTCCATCTATAAAGGTATCATGCTCATATGATGCCTTCATGTACACTACATATATGAGAGATCAACTCTAATACAGACACTTCTTTCTGAATATCTACAATCTTTGCACAAGCATTTGAGCTTTCATTTGTCATACATGAATGTATAACATGGATGCGTGCATGCATTTTAGATGTGCATAATGTGTATGTGTATGTATATGTAAAGTCCGCATCCATACGGATACCTTTGCAGGTATCAACAACCAAGAAACTTGTTACTATGTCGTGCGTGCCTTTTTAAGCTCCCCCCATGTCATGCTTTTTCACCTACTTTGTGCATAGAAGTTTCCAAGAATAGTTGTCAGTCCATTTCAGAACGACACTGTTATTTTCAGGGTTGTTTTGGAGTTCTATTCCAAACTATTTCTCCTTACTATTTGTCCTCGGACAAGGTTTTGATGAATCTGATGACTCATCCATTTAAGAGTCCTCTCTCTCCAAAAATTTAGGGGTATGTCAACTATGGTGAGCATAAATCTGAAAAAAGAAAAAAAAAATTTAAAACAAAAAAAAAAAAAGATAAAAGTGAGTGTTTTTTTCGTATAATTTTAACAGTAAGTTTCAAGTTTTGGTGGGGCTGCTGTTTCTTAGCTTCATCCATCGACAAGATGGATGCTTGATGCATCAGGGAACGCTATTGTGAAAATGTGTCACCTGACGTACCAAAGACTTTCCCTTTTTCCTCATTCCATGAGACTCTCTGATTGGACCAACCAATTTTCTTGCTCTGAGGACAGTTTGTGTGGGTCATGTTGGCGATCTAACCGGTAACCGCCCGGTTAGATCGACCGGTATTTTTAAAAAAGATTCAAAAAATTATATATATAATCCCAAAAATAAGGAATTTTATTTATAGTACATTTTTTAATATTCTTTACATTATGGTAAAGATTAGAAATTGTTTTGGTCATTAATACTCATTTTTTATATTTTCCCATTTTTTTCGAAAAATTTTAAAAATACCCCTAGCCACCTTTTAAAATCTATTTTTTTTCATTAATTTTCAACTTCATTTGAATGTGTTTTGTTTTAATTATTTTTTATATGCATTTCATATTTTAGTAGATTTTTTTTGTTATTTTTTTCAACAATTTTTTGACTGTGTTGGGACTTGCTCAGTGAGAACGGTTGAATCGGCCGGTTAGGCTGGTTAAACCACATTTGGTCATGGGCCAGTTAACCGTTCCGTCGGATTTTGCTTGTGGGTATTTTTTACCAATAAGTCTCCTTAAGGGCATGAACTCTAAGGTGAATTTGATGTGTCCCAAAGAAAAACGCGCTTGGGATTCCTAGAGCCCCATTGGACATTGAAATAGGGAACCCAAAAGATCAAATGGAATGATACATGGATCGCGATAGTCAGGTTGGCGGCACAACCTGAACTTGCGAGTTCCATTCCCCACTTTAGCTGTTAACATGTCTAAAAAAACTTTAAAAAAAATAAAGGAAGAAAGAAAGAATGAGAAAACCGTAAACCCCTTCTAAAGTGTTCCTTGAATTTAAGGCGATTCATCATTCATCATTCAAAAGGGAAGGGGGAGCTAAAGAGTTTCGCCTTTTATGTTGTAATGGATTCCATCGTTGAGGAAATAATTAAAAATAAGAGATGTATAAATGTAATATTCATTGTACCCCACTAGGAACTTGAGCTTTATACAAGTCTCAACCTTATACTTTAGAAATAGGGTACACCTCAAAAACCCATTGAAAAAGGTTGTTTTGTTTCTAAAAAATTCTCCAATGGATCATCTTGATCTTGACTTTAATATGTATAGATATGAAAAAAAAAAAAAGAACTTTGAGATCTAAAATTAGTCCATCTTTATAACACATTATTTAAGCTGTTTTTTTTCAAGCTTTTCGAGTGCTCATAGATATGATAGATTTGTACCATTTTTGGAGCTTTTAATTTTATTATAGGGGTGGGGTGAAAAATAGAGTTAAGCAATGATAAGCGTTTTGGCACTGAAAATACACCTTGTAATGAAATTTTGAGAAGTACCTTATAAGGTTGTCACCTTATACAAACCTCACCCATAAGCATTTTCTCCTTCTCTAATGTGCTATGGGCGTTTTGGTGGTATCTCTTGTGGCAAGGGGGGTTTCGAGAGGCTGCCAACCATGAATATGGGGACTTTCCAAGTTGGCCCAGTTTGTAGTACAAGTTGGTAGGAAAAAATTTATAAAAGAAAGGGTCCTGTTAGCAGATTATAGTCAACCCAAACAGGAATGAAAAGCTGTTTACAAATTGTGGGGATTATTTCATCATTATCATCATCCGAGTATTCTCTTAACTATTTTGGGGTTGTTTTTACGAATCACATTCTGCCGTATTGCTCTATTAAGAATCATATTTTTAGTTATATTATAAGTTATTATATCTTTGTTCACTATTTCCATCAATATTTTTTGGGGTCTTACTTTTGCCTTTTAGAGCGCTTCCATTCGAACCAAATTACCCTCTCTAAGCATTGTCGTTTTAGGTCGACATTGCACATGATCAGACCACCTAAGCTTATTTTCTTTATTGTATCTCCTATTGGAGCTATCCCTAAATTCCTTCAAATGTATTCATTTCAAATTTTGTTATTTTTTGTCTTGCCACTAGAAGAATAGAAATCAAAATGAATACATTCGAGGAAACTTGTATAGCTTCAATAGGCAATAAAATGAGAGGAAGTGGACTTTCGTGGTCTGGTAATATGCAATATCAACCTAAAACAATTAGTAGAGGTGATTTGGTTCAAGTGGAATACTCTAAAAAAGTAAAAAGAATATCCTAAAGAACACAGATAGAAATAATGAGAAAATCTATTCTATCACGTGTACTTTGTTCAAAGGAACCACTGTTACGACTCAACAACATAACTCCATCAATGGCTATTGTTAACACTCAAATGAGAACCTCGTAGACTCGAATGTGAGGTAGCTCTGATCAAAGGCACCCTAAACTTAAATGAAACGTAGAATTAATCACATTTACAATTATTGCATAAAAGTAAACGCAATCGACATCGTAAAAACATGAATTTTATGCATCAAAATAAAAAAAACTCTTATAGGACTTCATGAAATGTGAAGGGAATGACCTCCAATTCACAGAGTTCAAATACATGAGCTTGGGTTAAAGAATTAACACAACCATATTTTCAGGTATGGAAATATAGGTAAACTCTAATTTGGGAAATCAATTGGATCAGCCTTCTCCTAATGGAAATGAAAGATAATGGTTCAAACTATAATTTGGGAAATCAATTGGATCAGCCTTTTCCTAATGGAAATGAAAGATAATGGTTCAAAAAAAGAGAAAAATACCAACAACACCAAAATCACTCTACAACTAAGTGAGCTATACATATTTACTTAAAGATATTTACTTAAAGGAAGAGTCTTAAAAACGTCTATACGCGAATAAATACAGTGTTCGCCCCCGTCACGGACATAGCATGTCAGTGATGATTTCCCCTAAAAACCGTCACGGACCTATAAAAGCCGTGATGGTCCCCATACAATTTTTGGGTGAAAAAACTCATGTCCGTGACGATCTTTAATCTACGCCGTCCAAAAAAATCGGATAGCGCCGAGCCTAGGGGCCAAAATATTGTTCATTTTTTCCCATAGGCATTTTGTAGTCTTTTCATTTACTGAAAGGGATTGTCTACAACTACAAAGATAATATTTATCTTTTATACATGGAGGTCACAATCATTCTTGTCCCTTAAATTTTAAAATGGGTAATTGTAAGACTGTCATTGAAAAGGCACAAAGGTCTAAAAAAACAATTTCTCAAACTTCGTGATTCACCCTAATTTGATATCTAATGAGTAAGATTGACCATCCAATTTGACATCTAATGAGTGAGAATGATTGTGACCTCTATATACAAAAGATAAATGGTCTCTTTGTAGACAATCCCTTACTACAAAATGAAAATACATCATAAAATAGAGAAGCAATTTATCGTAGTGCACAAGATATATCAACATATCGACTCAATTAGTCTAATTAAACAAACAATATGCATCCATATACCATGAACATAATGAAATGTAGAAATGTGGACTTTCTCATAATTAATGTGCCAAGCAAAAATCGAAATGTGGACTTTCTCATAATTAATGTGCCAAGCAAAAATCCCTCTTCTATAATAGTTTCTTTTGGTGGATCTCTTTTTCTTTATACAACTTTGTACATCTGTCTCATTGTGCATTTTCTTCTCGTAAGGAGGAAAAAAAAAAAACACCACTCACCAATTAATTGGATCGTCGATGCTTGTGACCAAAACTTTTCTGTGGTCGTGTGGATCATGGTATGCTTTGGCAGTTTGGTCGTTTCTTGCAGAGACCCAATTAGAATATTGAACTGGTCACCCACTAGGCCAATCTGGAACAGTAGTCCCATTCTAACTTCTGATTCTATGAGGAAATCTTATACAAAAGTATGATTTTTAATGGGCAAGTTCTTAAATTTTGGTTTTCAATCTGGCCCCGCCCCCAAAAAAAGAAAAAAAAAAAAGAATTTTTTAATATGTGCAATATACAGCAAAAAGAACTGAGCCTAATCCAACTTGCCCTGACCTAGCTCGAGAATATCTTTCGGGCCCACCAAGCTAGCCTAGGATTAGCCCACAGGTCTTGACATGTGGCCGAACCTGCCCTAAAACTGGGCTCGGCCCAAAGCCCGTGGGCCTGCTCGGGCCCAGTAACAACCCTAATTGCAAAAAATAAAAACCAATGAAACCTAGTAGGAATTAGGTTGGACAAGCATTTCCGACACGACTCACACGTTTGCCAGCCAGCTCGCCAGTTTTGGAAGTGCTATATATGCTCTATACTAAAGGTATGAATACGTGTAGCTACTGCTCTAACTCAAATTAAGAATGGTGGAGATAAGGCATTCACCAAAAGAGTGGTATAATGATATGTATATTGTTTTATTTAGAGTGTGAGTGTAGTTTGCATAAGGTCCCAATCTTAAACAATCAACCTAAGGCATACCTCTAACTTTTGCTAAGTGATGCAGAGCTGGTTCCAGAAACCCTAAAAATCGATTTTTGCACCTAAATATAAAATTCAAAATTTAAAATTAGTATAGATTAGGCGAATCTATACCCACTTAATTTTTTTGAAAATAGATGGTCCAGATAATATGTCACAATATGCACTCTTTTTATAAATGGAAATTTTTTTTGTTATATCCAACTATCTATACAACTTCAAGTCGATATGATCAATTATAATATTTTTTTTCCATTGAAATAACCTTGTTGATTAAACTTTTGAGGTGGACCATACTTGTTGATTAAATTTTTGAGGTGCACTTTACTTCTACTGGATTACACCTTATATATACTTTGGATGAAGTTTATATAAGGCTTAAGCTTTAAGAAAACAAAGTAAAGCTTCACCTCGAATCCTTGTCCAGAAAGCACTTTGGGCATAGAAAATCTCCATGATGACTCTAAATTCAATTTACAACACCGACTATGAAATTTGAAGCTCAAAAAATAATACAAAACTTGTAGGTTTGTGAACACCCATTTTAGGGCAAAATAGACGTCTAGATAATGTGTTATAATATACATTATTTTTAAGATTTGAAATCCTAATTTTCTTTCAAAATCATAGTAGTCAAGGCCGAGATAATCCATTTGAAGATCTTCTAATACTAGAACTGCAATATCATGTGAATTTGATGTCCTTATCCAAACATTTTTTATTTTTTTTTATTTTTTGTCATGGAGGGTTATCGTTTACAATTCTCATAGTATGAGGAGATCATTTTAGCAATTTTTCCAAGAGTAATGATCTTATTAGACCCTCCGACACTCATGTGTGTAGGATCTCAAAAGATCATCATGAAAATTGACATGGATCTCTATAAAAGTTATTACATATATGTGGGATTTGAATTTTCTATAGATCCATACCAAATTTTATGATGATCTTTTAGAGTCCTAACACATAGATGACGGAAGTCCTATAGAATCATTTCTCTTTTTTTGAACCGACATCGATTATAAAGGACCACTTGATCATTTTAATAAAGTTAGGGCCTCTTATTATTCATTTTCTTTGCTTTTTCTTTAAAGATAAAGTTTTGCTTCAAACGGCCCGACTTCCCGAACATTCCAGCTCCTCTCTTCTCTCAGTGGCACTCTCTATCTGCACTATAAAAGCCCTAGAAACCCTAGACTTAAACTACGTCTCACTTTTCGACTTTCCCTCTTTAGATTACTCTCTCTTTGATTGAGGATTGTATCCGCTTCAAATATGAGGTTGGGTTTCTAACGAATTCTCTCAGTTTTCTTCATTTTTTTATGTTAATTTGGAATTTATATTCTTATTTTGTTTCTATTTAGTTAATTTTCTGCAATTATTGACGTGTTTTCACAAATTACCAACGCATTTCCTCTAATTTGATGCTTATACAATGCATTTGTGGTCTCTGCTTTTCCCGTCATAAAACTGTGGTTTGTATTTTTTTTGGATTGTTTTCGCTTATTTGATGAGTTAATGGAGATAATGGCGATTTTCTGGTCAGGACATGAGATAAATCATGTTTACTTTGAGGTTTGCCAATATTGTGTAGAATCGTGATACTGTGATATTTCTTTAATTTTCATTTTTTTTATTTACTTGTTCTGTCCTCTTTGGTAATGGTTGTCTCTGCAATTTTTGCCATGAAAGAATAATTATCTCTGTATGTGAATTTTATCTTCTTGTAATTTTAACTTTAGGGCTCTCTCTCTCTCT
>NW_006496932.1:1878774-1891917 GCF_000471905.2 Amborella trichopoda
TCTCTCTCTCTCTCTCTCTCTCTCTCTCTCTCTCTCTCTCTCTCTCTCTCTCTCTCTCTCTCTCTCTCTCTCTCTCTCGGCAAGTTTTATCAATGTTTTGATTGATTCATTACAGAAAAGCAAGTCGAGCATTGGTTTGAGGCATATCTTTTATGTTATACAAAAGGAAGAGAAGAAATGGTGGACTAGATTAGTTAAGCAGCAAGGAAAACCGCCCATATTCCTGAAGGTGGATTGGGATAAATGGATTGATGAAGACGATGAGAAGGGAGGTTAGTATTAGATGTCAAGTTACTATAATTTTGGAATAGGATTTTTTGTTTTTTTTTTTTAATAACTTAGTTTTATCAACATTACTCTTACATTATCTGGGTTATGACGGATTCCCTCTTTGTGTGCAGCTGACATGGACTTTGGAGACATGGATTTCTCGGTATGTGATGCATTAACTGTTAACAAAGGTTTCGGATAAGTTTTGTTGATTCTTTATATTTGAGTGAGTTTTGCTGATTCTTTATATTTGAGTGCACAACCTCAAGGTTATGACAGAGCACTTTCCATTTGAGCTATTTGACCTTCATATGTTAACTTTTTCATTCAATTTACTTTTGTTGGTTTTTTGGGTTTAGAGTCTTGAGCTCTTAGAGAAAGTGTATTTAGTCTAATTTTATTGTGGATTTTGGGTTAGATGTTGAACATGGGATGCCACTAATCTCGGGCCCTTTTTCCTCCGCTCTTGGGTTTGTATTGTTGGATTCGTGGAGTTGAAAGAGAGTCTGTAATTTCTAATATTCAGGGTATACATATAAGAACATGTACTACTGACATCTGAACTTCAGATTGTCCTAGGGCCCCTAAAATGTTGAATTCATGGAGTTGAAAAAGAGTCTGTGATTTCTATAATTCAGGTTTCTAGTATTCAGGGTATACGTATAAGAACATGTACTAAAACATCTGAATTTCAGATTGTCCACTTGCCTAACTCTACAGAATTTCGAGTGATATTTAAGTTGGCCTGCTGCCTGGTTTAATTTAGGAGAATTTTGTCCTTGAAATCTACAATTAGGGTGCTATCTAGAGTTTCTAGGGCCTGTTCTAGTGTCAGTGAATCTTGTTGCAAAGTTTGGGGTATCATTTGGTTGATTAGGATATGAGCACTCTCCTCTGAAGTTCATACTCTAGTGTCTGAGATTATTGATCTGAGCTTCAGATTTTTAGGGTTTTATGATATGGATGGCTGTCTAAATATCGTGGGTGCAAATTTTATATCCTGGGAATTGGGCTTGATTTGTAGCCTGGAGTTGAAACAAACTCAAGAAGGGATCTGACCTTGCTTCAGGCATACCATTTCATTTTATATGGGTATGTCCTACAATGAATGTAATAATCATGGTCTCCAATCTAATTGTTTTTCGTGCAGAAACTGGACATGGGTGGGGATGATTATGATATGGATGATACTCTTATCGATGATGAAGGTTAGCATTTGTAACCCTCCATCATCAGCAAGTTTTTCTTTTCATTTTTTTTTTTCTTTTTTTTGTTTATTCTTTTCATTGCATCTCTATGCATTTTTCATACTATTCAATTGCTGCTTTGGCCCTTAAGATTTTCTTAAGGCAGCAAATGTGCTTGCCTTCATCTCACTGTTTTTTGTATTATTTTTGGTCGTTAGAATTTCAGAATAGTTGTACTAAAACAACTTGGTGGGTGTAACAACTATTCTTTACAAATAATGGGGAATCGCAAAATTTGGAAATGTGTGAAAGAAAGAGAGAGTGTGTTATGTTTATATACTTAAGGAATTTTGGGAGAGAATCTTATGTTTATTTACTTTGTAGTTTTTTTTTTTTTGGGGAAAGGTTTCTATACTTCTCCAAGAAGATCAATGCTTCCCCTACCATCCAGCCGTCCAATTTTGATCAAGAGAGCCACTCACCATTTGATCTTAGATCTGACGTCTCAAAGTATTTTATTTTTAGTTTTTTTTTTACATATTGTATGAATATGAAATTTGGTACGTGCTATCTTCGCATTGGGTGCACCTATAAAAAATATTAAAAATAATTTTTCGATAAATATAACGACCAAAATACCCCTTTAAACTTTCAGGGGTATTTTGGTCATTTTATTTTATTGGAAATATTTTTTTAATAATTTTCGTTAGTGCAAGTTTAATAGAGGATTGGACGTCTAAAATTTGGTGTCAAAATAGTCTATAGAAAAAAATAAATAAATAAAATAGTGTAGAGACGTGACATTGTGATTGGGGCAATCTTAGCCGTCCATTCAGAATGGACGGTTGAATAAGGGGAAGTATACAAGTTTTATGCTGTAGGGGATGTAGGGGAAGCATAGAAAGCTTGCCTCTTTTTTTTTTTTTTGTGGTTAGATCATTTTGGATTACAAGCCCCTATATGTTTTGGAAATAGTCAATTTTTTGAAGGAAAAAGTTTATAGAAGGATGGTGCCTTATAATGTAGAACTACGGATGAAAAGGTAGTTTTAATGTTGAAAAAACCTTTGATTGATCATCTCGACATCAAGATGTATGACTAGAAAAATAAAAAGATTTTAAGTCCAAGAAATATTGCATTTTACAACATATTATCTAACCTTCCATTTTCAAGATTTTCATATGTTTATAGATCAACTTGATTTTAACCATTTTTTAAATTTAAAATTTTATAATTAAATATAAAAATAGATTTTGAGATAATGCTCTGAACATTTTATATCAAAATTATATACCATGATAAAAATTGAAGGGCACCGTACCTCTAGACCTACGGGGGTGTCCGTATGCCAACTGCACCTTTCTTTTAAAGTGTTGGTGAGAATGGGGGTTTTGACCTTTTAACTGAGTTCAGATGGTACTACCACCACGACCCCAGCCCCATTCTCAATTTACTTCATAGAATTGAGGGAGACGAGAGAGAGAGTTTTATGTTTATATTCTTAGTAGAATTGCGAGAGAGAGAGAGAGTGAGAGAGAGGGGTTTATATACTTTGTAGAATTGTGTATTTATGGTGTGTTGTTGAGTAACTTTGCAGAGAAAGAGGAAGAAGGGGCGGCGATCAAGAAGGAAGAAGCCGCTTCAGCAAGTGATGAGAAAGCTTAAACTCTATGGTCTCTGTGTAGGAGGAAGAGGCCAGAAGCAAGCAGCCTGATAATGACTGGTTACTTTTTGCATGCTCTGATTGTCTAACTGCAGCACAGCCTTTAGTTGTGGTGCTATGTAAAGATCATAAATTTTGTATGAAATATTTTGAACTCTCAGATGGTTCATTTGTGGATTTTTGTGCCTCTGAAATCTTAAGGGTTTTAACTTTCCAAATGCCTGAACTTTCCTCAAGGGGGGGGGGGTAAAATACTTTGAAACTTTTAAGTAGTTTTACCTGTAAAGGAAAATGTATATCATTTTTGTAGATTAATTTTCCCTTTACAAGGCAGAGAAATTGGCTAGAAATTTGTCCAACTAATATTTGTGCTGCTGCTTTCTTTGTGTAAATCCTTGTAACATAACTCGGTAGGAGCAGTTTTATAATGTAAAAAGTTTATATGAAGGCTGCAATCTTCTACTATGGAAACAAGGTGCATTTCAAAAAATTAACAAAAAAAAAAAGGAGTATTTTGAAGATTACTTTTCTAATTGATTATCTCGAGAAAATAAATTCATGCCTTAAAAATAATGTATTTCATATATGAACCGTTTTATTACTTTTTATTTTAAGGTTTTCAAGTGTTTTGGATTTGTTTGATGCAACCTTTCAATTGATTCAGAGGTGTGTTTTACTTGTATGATATAAGATGGGTATTTTATATATTGAAAAGTTTATATAAGGTTTTACGTTTACAACTTAAATTGTAGAATTAAGATGTACGACCCCATTGAAAAAGGCTGTTTTAATGTTGGAAATTCATCCAATTGAGAAAGGCTGTTTTAATGTTGGAAACTCATCCAATTGAGAAAGGCTGTTTTAATGTTGGAAATTCATCCAATTGAGAAAGGTTTCTATAAGCTTTGTGCAAAGCAGCTCACCATTTATTTGGGCTGGGTTTGTATAAGGCATCAGGTTTAAATAATTTAAGCAAGGCCCATCCTCAAACCTTATCAGAAGATGCAATGAATTTCTACAACGGTTTATCTTCTGTTCCTAAGTATAAAAATTATAAGATACTTTTCTTTCAGCATTTTTTTTGTTTTCTTTTTTTACATTTGTACATCTCAATGCCCACATGATTAATTAAGGTCGAGAAGATTCGTCAGAACAAGCTTTACCAATGAGCATTCGACGTGCATGTTCATTTTATAGCATACATCGTTGACTTTATAGCATACATTGTTGACGCTTTATATAAATTTTCTCATTATATTTAGGGGTAAGGTGCACTTTCAAATTTTATCATATATAATTTTGATGAAAAATGTTCTTAGGATTATCTCAAAATCTATTTTTATATCTAGTTATAAAATTTTCAATTTAAAAAATGGTTAAAATCAAGTAGATCTATAAACATATGAAAATCTTGAAAATGGGCGGTGTAGATAATATGTTGTAAAATGCATTAATTCTGAGACTTATTTTTTTTTATTTTTCCTAGTCATATATCTCGATGTCGAGATGATCAATCAAATGGTTTTTCAACATTAAAACTACCTTTTCCGATGGATTTTTTAGGGGCATCCCTAGTTCTACATAAAGTAGCATCCTTATAAAAACTTTTTCCATATATAAAACGTGTGCTATTTCACTATGTGAAATGTGACATGCCAAAGCCCACACAAACCACCACAAATGAAATTTACAAGTTTGGATCCACAAAATTTTAGAAAAATTTTCTACGCTTAAAGCAATTGTCAGATGTCGGATTTTATGGCTGAGATTTTAGGGTGGTTTACTTTTTTTTTTTTTTTTTTTGGTAATACAATGGGGATGACGAGCCCCTGCTCATTTTTTTAAACCGTTGGTTTTTTTAATGCGTAAGGTGAGAATGAAAACCTAGATCTTAACTAAAGTGAGACATAAGTAATGCTACCACACAACCCCAACCCCATTCTCAATTGGTTTTACTTTCTCGTACCAATGTAAAAATGTTTTGTTGAGTCATCATGATTAGAGCCTTTTTTTCAAGTTACTAGAACATTTCTATATACATGCAACAGGGTAAATTTTAACCTGGATATAAAGCAACTTTCTTACGAATACTTCTTAAGATCATGATATGATGCAAGGAGATCGTAATCTCATTAGCTTTGTAAAGAAAAGTCAAATAATATTTATTAAATCACTATCATCATCATCATCTGAGTTTTATTTTAATTGTTTGAGAATGGTTACATGAATTTTATTTTATCTTAAGGGCTATACCCTTAGACATACCATGAGTCACCATATCGTTTCTCACTACTTTCATTCATGTCATTTGAGGTTTTCCCCTTACCCTTTCAAAGCTTTTAAATAACATTGTCATTGAGTACTCTCTTAAATTTCTATTAAATGGTAATGGGTCTCGTAAATTTCTACTAAATGGCTACATTTTAAAAATCGACCTGTGGGTCACACCCGTCACCCACCCGATAATGACCTGAAACTAACTTGGCTTGGCCAACTTACAAAAAAATGATAATAAAAGTAAAACAAAAAAATGTACACAAGATTTAAGATGTTTAAATAAACTTCAGGAACCTTAAATCTTCCTCAAGATAGTGGTTTAAAAAATAAAAATATTTTTTTAAATACAATCTTTTTGTTAATATGGTGGAGTCTTGAGTTGGGGATAAGAATACTGCAGCTAGTTGCCTGTTCTGGTTCGACTCAAGCAATTCTAGTAGCCGCCTGTTCCGGTTCGACTCGAGCGGTTCCTTCTCAATTTCTGTAACTGGTGAACAGTGTCACATAATGCGTTCCAAAATTTCTACCATATACATCAAGTTCATAGTATTGGATAATTTCCAAATTTGGAGCTGGATATAGAATCATGGTACAGAAAAGTAGACATTGTTGACCATCGTGTTCGAAAGCTCACAGGTCAGCCTCTGTACACAATCCAAATAAAGTTAAGCAAAGTCTGCCATTTTATTTTCGAATTGTACGTTATGAGGGCCATTTGTTTTTTTTTACAAAATCACAATGGCTACTAATCATTAGATGTCAAATTGAATAGCTTGAGTTGTATCACAAAGATTTTTTTTTTTTTTCTTATACTTTGAATTTAATCATTAACACACTCACAACCACCTAATTTGAAATATAACAGACTTAAACCTCTTTGCATTAAAAGTAAATGGTCTCTCTATATAATTTAATTTTACATCTAATCTCGTTTTTCCATACCGTTAAAAAAGTCTTAACTATTACATTCTTGGAAAATTTAATATAATCTCCTGGAAAAGGTGCATCTTGTTACACATTTTATTCAAAATTCAATAAATTCACCATGCAACTACTAGTAACCCAACCACCCATTTGTTAATTAGTCTGATAGGAAACCATAAACGCAGAAAATTATGGCTCAAGGACCCAAAAGAGGTCCAGTTTGAAGTTATTATCCACAGTTGTTGGTGTCTGGCTTTTGGTTACGAAAGAAAGAAAGATTTGGAATCTCGCAAACTTAACCATCTCCCACAATGTTAAGATCAAGCCAGTTCCGTTTGGTAGATGCTGTCCTCCAATTAGTTGGTGTTTTAAGCTATATTTTCATAAAAGCTCGTTTGGGAACCCAGGGGAAGCTGGAATTGGAGGCATCCTAAGATATTGGAATGGGGCAATTATCTTTGCCTATTCTGGGCCGATAGGTATTGCTATAGCTAACATGGTAGAATTATCGGCTGTACTTTTTGGTCTCAGGTTTTCTAAACAAAAAAACAAATCTAGGATTGAATTGAATAGTTGAAGGGGACACCTTATATATGATTGCGCTATATACATAACATGATTAAGACATTTTTCCAAAGGCTACAGCACCACTACTTCTGGTACAAAGAGGTCGCAACTGCCTATAACCGTCTTACTTCTGGTACAAGGAGGTCACAACTGCCTATAACCGTCTGATGTGAATTCTAAATGTCACAAAGTTGGAAAAAAAAATTCTTGTGAATTTTGAACCTGATCAATAGAACAAATGCAGCCAGTCAAATCTTTCATCCAATGGCCAAAGATTAATTGTGACCACGTATCAAATATAAATGTTCACACCATATATTTTTCCTGTCCAAATAGAATGGTATTTTAGAATGCAAAATGCCACTTTTTAGCAGTGCTTAGAACCATCACACAACTGCAAAGGCAAGAGGGAGACGCCAATCAGTGGTGCATTGACCTCCAACACAATGGATTTGGTCAAACGGTGGATTTCAACCTGTTCCAAAAGGACTATGAACCAATTTAAAGAAATAAGCAAAATGAATGCATATATATCACAAAACATGAATGCACAAATATCACAAAACCGCGTAAAAAGGACGCATAGGTCATGTGAGTGCTTGATGAATTAAAGAGCCAGTGTTCATCTAAATATTTACTGCAAAAAATAGCGCCTACAAACTCAACTCAAAGATTGTGAGTGCCTTAGAACACGCACACACATAGATCATTGACCAGGCAAGCATGCGCCTCACATGTGACCTGCAAACTGACTTAAGGTTATGTGGGCTGATATATTGGCCGTTAATATTATACGAAAGAATTCAAGGATGCCAATCTTCAGTTAGAAAATGAGTACCCCATCACTGGGTAGTCACACTTTTTGCAAGGTTTCTTGGCTGGTCTACATCATATCCGCGCAGAACAGTTAAGTGGTAAGCCAGCAGCTGCCAACAAATTAAGCCACAAATGAAAGCTAAATTTGAGGAAGAATAAAGATCATTAAAATAGCAGTTAGGGATTTCAACATTAATTGCATAGTTTGAAACTTCAATATGAAAACACTGAGGTAATGGTACGCAGATAAGCCCCAACTACTGATGAAATGGCAGAAGGCATAAGTGCAATGGCTAATAAATGGCAGGGGAAAACACATCAAAATTACACATAAGAAAAGATTCATGAAACTTCCACAAAAATAAACATTCATAGGAAAACCTAATGAAAAGAAAACATGTTTGCACATACATGAAACCCCTAGAAAAATATTTGTATTTCTCAGTTCTTTCCAGTTTTGTGGCTGCCCGTGCGATTCAAGATTCATATGTTTTGATTCCTTTAACAGGCCCCATGAATAAGCGTCAAATCTTATGCAGCTCTTCTGTTCTCAACCATATCAGACTGCCACTTCTCTTTGGATAGGAGTACCTGGCAAAGGGAATTACTTCCAGAGCACATTCCAGGTACAGCGCATGGCATTTAGGGGTATCCCCTCTATGGTTACCTGCCAATGTTGCCTTACACCCAACACCCACAAGCTTTAAGATTACTTTGGCAGCTCCATGAAAGTTTAGCATTCGCACCGCCATTTACACCATTACACAATGTACACTTCTAAAGATACGTTGACACATACATCTGAGAGACCTGTTGATACATATTTTGGTCAAGGAGGTGGTCATTGTTTAAGGCATTCCTTGCCTTCTCTATTTCTCTTCTAGGTTAGCTTATTATGGGGTGGAAGTTTATCCTGATTTGGGTAAAATCATCCTGGTGGGGTGTTGATATGAAGCACTGCAGTAGTTCGTACTTTTGCATAACCGAATAAGGTAGCATGCTGTTATATTATAAATACGAAAATTACATTTCAGCAGATCTTTTCACATGGCAGAATACAATACAAAGTGTGGTTTACTAACTAAATAAGGGGACCAATTTGGCCACTCTTTTAATAATCAACCAAACACTGTGGGTGGCCCATCCAATGACTTCCATATTGCCAACCATATTTTGGGCAGCAGAACCAAGAACTGGAGGTGACTAATTAAAAAAGTGACTAAAGCCTCCACATCAGTATAGACCTAAGGTAATGAAAACTCAGACCACAAGTTTTTTTTTTTTTTCTCTCCTTAAAATATAACTAAGCTAGGCCCACTCGCTATAAACAACAGAATCATCGAGTTAGCTGTTTATTGCAATACACCACTCTCTCCCAAAGGTTCAATTATTAGTTCCATTCATCTCAAATGACAAACTAGAAAAGCCAAAACAGGATATTACAAACTACCATGAAAATTATGAGCAAAAGGCAACAGTAGCCACCATCACATTTGAGTTTAGATATAGCACTAGTAACTATAGATGCCATATTTACATGTAATTTCTACATTCATATAATTGGTTCTTCAACTGCACAAATTGCCCCAACCAAGCACCAGCCAACCATGCATTTGTCTTTCCAATCAGTCAAATATTGACCTCTAAAGTATTCATACCTCACTAAATCTATATATTAAGTAGAAAGGAAAAGAAGTCTGATGCTTGTTATTCAACACAGCATCAAAAGAGGAAAAGAAGTCTGGTGCTTGTTATTGAACACAGCATCAAAAGAAAATTCCATTTCTAATATTGAATGCTTAGCGAAAACAGCAAAGTTCTCAGTTTTGAATTCACAACAAAAAAGGAAATTAAGCATGGTTCTTGTTAAAATGCATAGTATGAAAAGAAATTTGTATTATTCTGCTGTTGAATGTTTAGCCAAAACAGCAAGTTTTCATTTTTTAATTCAATTTTGGGGTTGCTATTATTTTCAAAAATGTCGAGAGAGAGAAGGTGAAAGCTTAAGTCGTGGATACTTTCGGGGCTTCTATTATATTTTCCAAAAATGATTGAGAGATATATATATCAGAAATTACAGAATAGAGAAAGGAAGATAAAATTCGATAATGTAATCATTATATCTATTTGTCAAAAATTGGGAATTTGGGTATGGAATTTGTACCCATTGATGTTTATAGGCTTTTTTGTAGGATTCATCAGGGAGAAGAATCTTACATGTCATAAAACGATTCTGGACATGTCAGATTTGCTGTCTATGTAGCGAAGGATCCTCTTTCCAAGATTCTTGACCATGAAATTCTGGCTAATATGACACGTCATGGGAGAAGAATCCAACACACCATGAGAACAGTCTGGACTTCAGATTTTCCATGTCCAGGTTACAGAATTCTTGAACATGGTGAATCCGTACCCATACCGATGTCAATATTTCCACGACATATGGGACCCTTATTGAAGAATCCATGTAGCATAGTTACGACCAGAACAGATTAGCCAGTTCGAACTGGAAATCATTGGTTCTACTTGTCGGACTGGGGTCTCCCAAACTGGTAGGACCATCGAACTAGAGAACCGGCCAATTCCATACTTGGACCAATAGGTGTGACTAAATTCAAATTGAATTGCCAGGTCTTTATATGGGGGTCTAAAATGACTAGAAATGACCACATTTTTTTCATTTTTGGGTCAATTTTCATCAATTCTAGGTCTGTTTTTCATCACTTCTAGGTCTGCTTTTCATCCTTTTAAACTTTTTATGGGCATTTAGGTCCTTTTAGTATTTTAGGGGGGCTTAGGTGTTTAAAATGTCGTTTTTTAAGAGAGAGCTACTTTGGCAACTCTCTCTCTCCCTCTCTCTCTCACAACCCCCAAATCCTTGATGTATATTGCCAACTTTGGAAGAGAATTCTGACCACCAATCCACCATATTACAAGCACCAAGTTCATTACAACCTTTTTTTTGTTTTATATTTAGCAAAATTAGGAAAAGGAAAATGGAGTTTTAGGTTTTTGCAAAGGATGAATTTTTTTTACAAATCAATGCAATAGGTTGTTTCTTGAAATCAATTTAATCGTTATTTTTTCCTTAAATAGTTTAATGTTGTATTTTTGCTGGCCCATTCGCAGTTTTAGGATTCATGTAAAGCTTTGGCAAAGTTTTACATTGGTTGCCTACCTAACACAACCCACCGCCTTTATCTGGCTCATTTGCATTTGTTTATATAAATGTAAAGCTTTTTTTTGGTTTTTTTGTTTTAGTTGACTTTCTTATTTTATTTTTTTGGTTCTTTAACACTTAAATGGAAATATTGATCTTACTGGATGAAAATTGTCCATAATGCGGATTTTGTGTATTTCCAGTTTTCTATTTTATGTGGAAAATTGCTTTTTATACTTTTTAGTTGTTTAATGCTTAAATGCATCTAGTGAAAATTTATGGAATTATTTTCATAGTTAGGATTTTGAATATTTTGTATTTCCAGCTTTATTTATACTAATATTATGCGATCATATGAATATTTGATTTTTCGCTTTTTCTTTTCAATTTCTCTGTTTTTCTGGATTTTTTTTTTTTACCAGTCTAACCAGACAATCTTTCCAATTCAACCACTCAGACCACCAACCAAACCGAGGCTACCAGCGGTTTGACAACCGGTCCGGTCTTCTTAAAATTGATTCTAAAATTCTATCCCATATCAGGCAAAAACAGCTTGTAATAGAGAAAGGCTAGACAATCAAATGGATATATCATGGCACAAGCTACAGTCAGTCTTATAACTGCTAACTCATCATGGACAGAATCCTAGTGAATCCAAATACTTCAAATTGTTGTAAACAATAGAAATAGCAATAGTATATTACTTTAACTCACAGTAATAGTATTCTACTGTAGAAAACCATATTCAATTGGAGTCAATGACCATGATTGACGGTGATAGAGAGAGGGTGGACATGGCCCCGACGATAAGTCCAACTCAACATCCATCATTCTATAATTTCATAAGTTAACCATGACCTCTCCCCTCTGAAGGGCCCCCACTCTATCTTCCATAGTCCATTGGACTGGTATACTTTCGTTTAAAAATATGAACCAAAGTTAAATGTAAGTATATTACCTGCAAAGGAATGATATTGATAACAGGTTGAAGGCAATCCTCAACTTGAGGCACTTCAATAACTCGACAGGATCCACTAGGGCATACTAAAGAAGCCTCTCCTTTTGAACACATCACTATCAACCGACCTTTACGAGCATGAAGTTGTTGGATAACTGATTGCTGCTTGCTGTTAGGAAATCAAGACAGTGAGTACAAAGCAAAAGCCAATGGCCTACTAATCTTTATTGCTCTAAGAAAGAAGTAATTACCTGAAGCAATTATCGTGGGTAGCGATAACAACAATTGGTAATGTTTCATCAACTAATGCCAAAGGACCATGCTTCATCTCCCCTGCAAGTATTCCTTCACTGTGCATTAAAGCCACTTCTTTCACTTTGAGTGCACCTTCTAAAGCTGTCGCATAGTTATAGCCACGGCCAAACACAAGAAGAGACTGCTCGTCCATCAATAGTTTTGCAAGATCCTTCATTTCATCATCAAGTTTCAATACCTCTCTAACTTTGTCTGCCAAAAGAAACATGACAAAATGCCATTTCCATGCCTTGGTCAATAAAAAGGCAATGTTCCCTTCCAAGTATCAGAAACCACATCAGTTGAAATTTCAAAATGTTTTTAGGTATGACAGAACCTTTATATTGTCCATTCGATCAAGTTGAGGATAAGGCATGTTTCAATCTTATAGTCAGTGTTACACCGACACTCCTACATGGGGCTTGGTGTCACGTTCGTGTTGACACTTTGACACATGTCAACATGGGGTGACACTGTACACTACTAATTAGAGAAGGTCACCGAAGGCTTTGAACATAAGACTTAGTGGTAGGATGTGACGAAACTAACCACTCCACCACTTAATGTTATGTGTAACCCGAGTGTACATTACATTATATGACTATGAGAGAATAAATTAAATTATACGAAGGAAAAATGTTTTGGAAAGCTTGACATAGAGCTCAAACGTGCACCCCAATGCCTAGGGATGGTGGAGACTGCCACTGCACCGCTTAACTATACATTTAATAGCTAAGGAAATTTCTATCATATGAAGTTATCTAGATTGTTTTAATTGAGTAGTGTTTGTATGACATGTTTACTGCACTAGCTTTTTATATTGCTGTACTAGATACTTTTAACATACTAGACAAGACACTCGTCAAGTAACATAGCTTATGATCCTTTATTTCTGTCAAAATTGGCAACTCCTTATGAAATTCTAGGCCTATATCCAATCATATATATCATTTTTATTGTATATATATATACATATGGGCAGTGATTTCATGCAACTGCTGTATTGTAATATAATGCAACCACACTT
>NW_006496932.1:1891937-1904817 GCF_000471905.2 Amborella trichopoda
AAAAAAAAAACTTAATTTGCACCCTATATATGCTCCAAATGAGTCCCCTCCAACAATGAATCTAGACCGTCCATTTGATGAATTTAAAGATCTAGGCCTTTATAAATTCAAAATGATTTTTTTTTTTTAATATTGTTAATCTAATGATAATAAAACTATCTAATAACTTGGAAAGAAAAAAAGATCATTCTAAGGCCTTGATCTAAGCATCTCACCAAAATGGACAGCCTATACTAATTGAGCTAAAAAATACTTTCTAGGTTGCATTTTCAAATTTTTCTTTTTGTAATTGTTCATTAGAATGAAAAGAGTGTATATTTTAAAATTTGGATCAAACAAATGGCCTTAACATGGTTTTTTAAGGTTGTTGCATTATATCTCTATACAACTATTGCATGAAATCACTGCCCTATAAATATATATATATATATATATATAGAGAGAGAGAGAGAGAGGAAAAAGGTACAAAGCGCTTTTCGTGTTTTTCTATAGTGGAGCACTATCAATATCAACCATCCGATCTTAATAAGACGATTGAATGCATCAACTTTTTGAATTTTATTTTATTTTATTTAGAAGCCCAATCAAGTTCAAACTCTGGGCATCCACGCGTCCACACTTCCAACAAGGGCACACGTTAAAAAACCTAAAAAAAATATTTGCAATAAAACAAAATGATCAAAAATCTCCTAAAATTTTGAGGTTATTTTGGTCATTTTATTTTATTGGAAATATTTTTTGTGTTTCTAACGGGTGGACCTTGTTGGAAGTATGGATGCCAACATTTAAGTCCAATGCAATTGATGGAAAGCAAAACAAAATTAAAAATGGTTCAGTGTGAAGCCCTCTACTGTGGAAAAATGCTAAAAGGAGTTTCGTAGTTTTTCCACACACACACACTTATAGCATGGGAGCTTAGATACGAGTGGGAGAGAGGCAGCAATGAAGCTTACACAGAGGAGAAGGTATAATTTCTTCTAAGTGTACTAGGCAGAATTTCAGTCAAAACTTCAATGAAAAAAATCCAAGATTAATCCAAAATTGTAATGTTAATGTTAAGTCATCGAAGTATCGCATTTCGGACATACTTGGAAGATCAAATAAGCCATCTATGACAGCTTCTCTTCTTGATTGACTCGATATAGCATCATCTCCAACTGCTATAGCAAGCATGGCCATCACAACAATCTGACTTGTGTATGCCTGTAGAAGCGAAAATATAATTTATACAAGGAAACCAGAATGGCATTATTGGACCTTAATATTTTATTTTTATTTTTTTCCATTTTAGTCTTTCCCAGAAAATGCATACCATATGAAATAAGAGCATCACCTTAGTACTAGCCACGCCAATCTCACACCCAGCATTTATGTGGACCCCACAATGAGTATTCCTGGCTATGGCACTGCCGACAGTGTTTGTAATACCAACACATAATGCCCCATTTTTTAAGGCGTATTCAAGGGCTAGCAAAGTGTCGGCAGTTTCTCCAGACTGACTAACAAAAACAGCTGTATCTTCTCGGTAAATTGGCCCTTGCCTGTCCAACAAATCACTTGCAAGTTCCATAGAAACAGGCACGCCTAATTTGCAATTCAAATACTTAGATACAGTAAAATATTATTGGAGACTAAAAGACCATGACTATAACTATACTACTAAAAGGGAATATATATTAATGATAACACAATGTACTAGGAAATGGATAGTCCATAGGGGGCATGAAAACCCAATGAAGTAATGATTGGTGATGCACAGAGATTGGACCCATCAGATCAGGGCATGATACTAATGGTAAGTACCACTCCCCCTTTATCACCATCTAACATTTCAATGGATGTGCATGACCCTGATGGTTTTCCATTGTCCATTGGATTATAATGTACTTATTCTTAGTAAAGTCAACATGGGTTGCTGTCAAAACATTAATTACCAGAAAGCTCTTCCAAGAACGGTCTTGCTGCTAAAGCTGCATTATAGCTTGTACCACAGCCAATAAAAATAACTCGTCGGCTTCTCCTAATTGTTTTTAAGTGATCTTTAAGCCCACCCAAGAGGACACCCTTTGCATTGCAAGACCCACCTCTGATAAGCCTCCCTCTCATTGTAGTGGTTAGAGACTCAGGTTGTTCATGGATCTCTTTTTGCATAAAATGCTCGTAGCTACCTTTTTTAATCTGCTCAACCTCCATCTCGAGAACAGATAATGCACGTTGTACAGATGCAGGTCTAGGAAGACCACCAACACTTTTGGCCTTGTCGGTATCGAACTTGAGGATCGATACACTTCCATCCTGACATGGTCGAAATAAATATTCAGGATAAAGTTGAACTCACATTGCCAATTTCAAGATTTCAAAATGCACATACAAGTTATTCAAGAAAATCAATCATATTAACATATAGCATTGACATGAACTGGAAACATGTCTGCCGTTCCAAAATATAGATTTCATGTTAAGACATTGTGAGTGAATGCACTCCAATTTGTGATTGATTACATTACGACTTATGTGACAATGGGGCATTGCAAGCTTGTACGAGGCTCATTGTGACCACTGACGAATAAGCACAACGTCTGAATAATCCACTATTTATGGGGCTTGAGTTCGTGTATCAATGTTTAGGAGTTACGACACTGAGGACTACAGCACAACATCCAAGGTCTGAATCCAGCTAACATATCGATGAGGATTAAAACTTACATGAAACAGTTCTGAATGTTATAATTTGCAGTAACTAATTGGACAAAGTATAGGTTAGGCATACCGCTAGTATATAAATTTGGTATAAACTTTTATTTGTGAATGCATTCAAATATCTCAATAAGTAAATCATATGGCTATGCACTGCACTCAGTAATGTAAGGTTGCTTTTTGAACAAAAAGCATATCATGTTACTTTCTGCATTCAGTTTATAAATCCAATGCTGTCAGTAATCATAGATACATGGGCGAGGAGACATTCTATTTATCCTAGTCGTGTGGTTTTCTAGTTAACGAAACTACAAGGCATGGTTTTCTAGTTAACGAAACTACAAGGCCGTGCTAGGAAAGGGATATCTAAGACATTAAAAGGCAATAGCTCTAAAATTCCTATAGTGATCAACAGGGTAGATTGTGGTAGCACCTTTTACAATGCAGTGGGCATCAAAATACTGCTTCTAGGAGTTGTTATACAATGAATTTCGAAAGAACCTCTAGCCCCTGTTTTCCTCTATTGTATGCAGTGGACTGACATGCCGTATCCATCGAATTGGCAATTTTAATAGGAACCAAAATCTACAGAGTACTAAGATATAAACTATAAGCCATAAATTATAGCTAGTTACAAACTCAGAAATTTATTATTTAACAAATTCAAAATCATACATAATTCAGCACATGTGTGCACGTACACATGTATGTGCCACAAGGTTCCCTGGCATCTTGCCAAGATAGGCAAATGGGGTTCCCAGGCAAGAAGCTGCGCAAAATGCCAAATGCCACTCCGCACTTCGTTTACTTTAGACAAACTCAAAATGCATGTTTCTAGGATCACACACAGTTTGGTAAATATTTTGAGTAATCTCAGAATTCACCCATTTTGTTTGAGTTAGCAATTTCATAGTCTTTTCAATCATAAACTGAAAAAGGATTTTCAGTCTTAATGATGGATTTAATTGATGCAAAACCAATAAAGGAGTTTACTTGCTAAAAGAAGCAGAAACAGATGGATACAATCAAATGAGTCATTCTAGAAGGTATTAACTTGTAAATAGAAGCTTGACCATTTCCATTCAAAGACATTTGTCAGACAAGATCGAGAAAGGATGATTGATCCACCTATGACTTTCTCTTCAGAAAAGACTCCATAGACTTCGCAAACAATTTTCATATTTTGCAAGCAAAGAGCCCTCCACACTATATTTCGCTCTTGTTTACAATTGGAATTGTTCAATCATCAATATCAAAAACTTCATGAAACTCTTTTTTAGCTTTTCCCTATAGAAGGTTATAGGTCATGGCTTGTCCAAATGAGGAAATGGTCCACATAACTCAGCTATGATTAAACTGCATTACCAGGATTAAAATATATTTGCAGGAAGTGATGCCTTATCTCTGCGACTACCACATCATACCTAAGACAATATATTACGATGTTCAATCCAGTATTAAGCATAACAAATTGAGCTTCCATGCATGTGGAAAACGGTTACTAAAATGATGGAAAATAATTACCAAATGTATATGCATCTCTGAAAAGAGTGAAATCATACTACTAACAGCATAAACAACATACTTCATATTTATTTCCATATTATAAACAACACCTTGCTAAAAATGTTCATCATGGAAATTGTCAGATGTACATTTGAATAACTATTTTTTATTATGTCAAACTTATAGATAAGATGGAAGTGTTGAAGAATACCTTAAGATGCACAACTTCATTATCCTCAATTACCAACACTTTCTTTGTGTGTTCAATCAGAGCATTAGCATCGCTTGCGAAAAATAGTTCTTTAGGTTTCTCATTCTTCATGAGGAACTCACTATCATCAAATGATGCTCCATTGTTCGAGTCTTCAGATAGCTCCTGCAAATAACCATATGAAGGCTTAGTGCCAAACAAGAATAAAGATAATCGGATGGAAATAAGAGTTCAAATTGGGAAACTCTGGAAGAATAAAGAAAAACTAACCAAATATAAAGAAAACTTTTTAGGACATTTCATTCTTGATTTTCCCCATAAAGTAAGGACAAGGATTGGTCAATTGTGAATTTTGCCTAGCATTATGAACCTACACTTTATCCCAATGTTTCAAGACTTCACCGAGTCCAAGCGACTGACCAAGAAAATAGGTATGGCCAAGGCGAGTTCCAGGGAACAACTCAACCCTGTTAAAAGATATTAAAGCCATTAATTTTTTTAAAAAATCTTGATAAGTTATGTCTTTTTTTATATTATATGGTTTTTATGAGTATTTGGGAACTTCTATTATTGCATGCTCCAAATTGTTTATTGTTTCCTTTTTTTATTTTTTGAAACATTTCAAGCTATAAATTTAGATTATTCAATAATCCATCTGTTCATATGTTTTTGGACTTTTATAAAATTTAATTGATTCCTATTACTTATTTTACTTTCTGCTGATTTTTTAATATGTTTAACAAATATGTTACATTTTTTTTGGATTTTCTTCCCTCTTTTGACCTCTACAGGACTCGGCTGAGTCCGACGACTCGACTGAGTTACTCGGCTCGGGCCAGGACTGAGTACAAGGCCCAACCCAAGATTGAAAACATTTCTTGATTCTAATATTTCTCTAACAAAACCAAATGGTAACTGAACAAAATGCAGATAATACGTCAACATAAGCTCTTCTATTTAGTATTCAATGAGCCACATGTCAAGATTACTTTCATTTATGACAAACTAAACTTCATCCAACAGTTAACTAAACTTTCTCTATGATTCATTCTGAACTTGTCTCAGAAAATTTATTTCCTTTTCCTTGCTCAAGTAATTTCTTCCATTAAAGAACCCATGTAGTCTCTCTCTACCCTAGCTTGGTAAAAAAAAAAAAAGTATTCACTCTCTCCATGTTAAAATAAAACTTACCAAAAGAAGTATTCACTCTCTCCACGTTAAAATAAAAATTATACAGTAAATCTTACTTTAACACCAAGAAGCAATGGACTACCACGTTTACATGCAATCAACTCATTCGGATAATGTGGGCTCTTGAAGATTAGTGCATATGCTCCTTCAAGTTGCCTCATAACTTCCATAACCACTTGACTAAAAGAGACATTCTGATCACCTGTAACACCAATACTTCAAGAAAAATAGATGTGAAGACCTCCAACACTATCATCAAGGATTTTAGGAAATGTTAAAAGAAATATGGTAAAAATAGATTTACTATGGAAGACGAGTTCCAAGAATGGGTATTTTCTATCTATAGATATATATAAAACGCGGTTCCCTACAGAACAGCCTGTCACTTTAGAATGAGAGAGAGAGGAAACACATAACCAAATCAGATGTATAAATAAAGATCACCTTCAGCATCATCTGCTTTGTGTTCCATTAACTTGTCAAATACAAACTTTGCTAGCTTTGGAATGACTTCTGTATCAGTTTCTGACTCAAACTCAAATCCATGCCTAATAAGGGTCTCCTTCAAAACCTGAACATAGACAACAGAGTGAACTATTTTAGTCCTCAAAATACTTGCAAAGAAGTGTACTAATGTGATGCAACAAGCCAAAGCATGTTAGAAAAAACAATTTGAGGCTTAGAAAATTATAAATTTATCCTAACTTCCAAAGAGATTCCAAAATATGAAACAAAATATCCCAGTCACTTGGAAGTGCTACAAATCCATTTAAAATAATATATTTTTAATATTTAAATTACAAAATATGCACTAGGACTTAGCTTGCTTCACATGCATATGGTGGTTAATTCTAGTGAGAAAAATTAAAACAACACTCAATTGGCAATGTTAATCACTAAATTATTATAAACAATAAAGAACATCAAATTGCAATGGAACCCATAACTCTCATAACAATAACAATAATTATAAAAAAAAAATGAGAATCACATAAAGCATACCGCATAATTAGTAATAATTCCATTATGAACTACCAAGAACGCATTCCCTGCTCCGGATGATTGAGGATGGCTATTCCTTGGTGAGGGGACCCCATGTGTCGCCCATCGCGTGTGTGCAATCCCTGCATGCACCTGAAACCTCTCCTCCATATTCAGATCCATCCCATCTGCCTCTGCAACTCCAAAAATTATTTATATACTCAGAAAAATAATGAAAATTTCATAAAACAACACAGAAAAAAATTAATTAGACTAATTATATTGAAACCAAATTTTAAAAAAAAGAAAGAAAGTTATAATAGGGACCCCAGAAACCCAATAAACAATAGTTCAATTCTTTTTTTATTGCAGAAAATGGGGGCCAAATGCATTGCCCAGAATAACATAACAAAAAATGAATATTACTAGAAATCCCACAAACACTGACCCATAAATTCACTGCCTAAAAGAAGAGGCGTGCACAAAATAAAATGCTATAAAAAAAACCCTAAAAACTTCAATTCTACAACTTCAATCAATGAAACATGTACCTAATTAACATATAGAGAAAAACCCTAAAACCTCAATTCTACAACTTCAATCAATGAACCATGCAACTAATTAACATATAGAAAGAAAAAAAAAAGCAATTCCAAACCAGAAAAGGCTTCCTTTGTCCACTGAGTAAGAAGAAAACGTGATCATAGAAACCCCTAACTCCACTAAAGCATCCATCATACATTTCTGAGAAAAAACAAACAATTGGTTTTGAAAGCCAGCAATGTCACAAAAAAAAACAACCTAATCCGAGGAACCATTAATAACACATTAATAATAAAGTCTAGAACTTAAAAACAAAAATCATGACAAAAATTCAACAAACCTTGGTACACAGTGCGAACAAGATGCTCGATCTTTCCCTCTTGCCTGAATACGAGGGGTGGGGAGGGGGAAATGGGGGATTTAGACAGGGGATCCGTCAAACAGGGGAAGGGATCTGAGTCAATGGAGATTCCTGAGGAATCGTAGCCTCTGTATTCCAGGCGACGAAGGCCGTTGAATAGAAGCTCTAATATGTATCTTCTCTCTCTAAACACATTGTAATTTAGGTAAGCGAAAATCCCACACATTTTCTCGAAGTTGTAGAGAGAGATAGAGAGAGGGAAAGGTAGGGATTTTGACGACGGGATTGCAGAGCTAGAGGAGAGAGAGAGAGAGAGAGAGAAGAATTACAGAAAGAGTATAGATGAAGACATTTAGAGAGAGAATTAAAGGAAAACGATAAATTTAGAGAGAGAGAGAGTGTGGAGAGAAAGTGCAGAGGGGAGAGAATTAAGGAAAAGATAAAAAGAGAGAGAGAGTGCAGGGAGGAGATGAATTGAGAGAAGTTTAGAGAGAGAGAGAGAGAAAATGGTGGGGAATTTAAAGGCGGGCGCTGGGAGGTAAAGAACGAGGACGCTTCACATGGCATCCGTGTCACGTTTAATTTTCTAGTATGAAAAATGGTAATAATACCCCTACATCTTTTGTTAAAGGTCTATATATCCTCACAATATTATGAAATATAAAAATAAATATAACTAAAATCAACTTTCTACCCGTCCTACCTCAATGTTTTTTTTTTGAAAAAATATCTTTATACACTTTAATTTAGCGTATCTTAGACCCTCAAATTAAAGTCTATCAACAGATACTAACATTTAAAAAAAACCTATCTTCTACCCTCTAATCCCAATTAATTCAAATATTTTGTTTTTTGTGACCTTTTTTTTTACCCTAAACAAATTTATGAATGACATCAACATCCAATATCTCTCTTTATCTTGTTTCACGCCGTTTTCGCTCGTTTCCCTCACCATTTCTCTCTCGCTCTTATACTCTGTGTCCTTCCTCTGTCTCTCTCTCATGCCATCTCTCCCCCAAACCCTATACTTTTTGGAGGCAAATGTTTTCAATGAATCTCTCTCCATCTCTCTATTGGCTCCCTCCCTCTCTTCTATCCCACTAGTTGGATGTTTTCTCTCTCTAATGCTTCTCTCTTAGGATGAGCTCTTCTACTCTAATTATATATCTATGTATTTTTTTTAAAAAAAATTTGTAGTTTTACATCTCTCTTCGCTTTTTTCTGGATTTTCATACTCCCTCCCGCCTCTCTTTAGGGTTTCTCTCTCATTACTTTCTCTCTCTGATACTTATTTGATAGATGTTTTTTTTTTTTGCTTTCTATCAAACTCGCTCTTAAAAGTTTGATAGAAGTTTTGGGCAGGGATGGCGATAGAGAGAGAGAGGAGCGATGTGGGCGAGGTTCGGTATGGATGTCTTTTGTGTATTTATTTAAGACAAATAAAATGTTATAAGGAGCAAAACTTTTGGATTAACGGGGCTAAAGGGTTAGAAGATAGGTTAATGCTGTTAGATAGAGTTCATGCAATTAGGGTGTACAGCCATATTTTTCCATATTTTTTTATATTGTACCATAAATCTCAACACTACTCTTTCTTGCATTTACCTTCCAATTAAAATGTCAATGAGTTTTTGGACAAAATTGTCTTCTTTTTATTTTTTTTCCTTTTATTTTATTTTTATCTCTCTACCGCTCTCCACCGTCATCTCTCTTACTATCTCTCCATTTGTTTCTCTCTCTATCTCTCTATCCTCCCTCATTATTTCTCTCTCTTACTCTCTCTCCATTTGTTTCTCTCTATCTTTCTCTACCCTCTCTCTCTCTTTCTCTCTACCCTCTCTCTATCTCTTTTTTTCTCTCCATTTTTTTTATGCGGTCCGATACACTCCTTGTCAAATTCAATTTCATATCAAATGCTCAAGATTAATTGTGCCCACTTGTACTAAAGATAAATGATCTCATTGTATACTTTCCCATTAATAAAAAATCCTTTACATAAGAGTGAGTAATTAAAAATATACCAATAATTTTGTAAAGATATTGATAACGCTATCATAAGGGGTGGAGGGAAAGAGAGAACAATATTATAAAGAGAGTCAAAGTGTATTAGTTACATATTGTTATAATGTTAAAAATATATAAATAGGAAAAGTGTTCCATAAGTGAGCGGGCGCGAGAGTATGCTGACTTACAAACGTCCATCCTAAAGATAAACGTTATGTAAAGTGTATAATCGACAAATAACATACAGACAATGCATAAAAATATACCAAAATTTTATATTTTTAATTTTAATAAATTTATTTATTTTTTATACTCATGATATCTTGGCCTATATAATGAATCTACAAACAATTAGATAAAAAATTCATCTTTAAAATGAATTTTAGAGGGGTCCGCATCTGTACATAAGTCAATGGACTCATAGAAATCCCATCCAAAACGAGAGAGAGAGAATGTGCATTCATGTAAAGTGCATCATAGAAAAGAGTGTTCACAAAATATAACTCCCCAATTTATTGAAAAACCGGGTAGGGGTTGTCTTCCTCATTGAATTACCAATATATATATGTAATATATAGGGATAATCTAAACTTCACAACCATTCAAATTACAAAAGATTAAGATAGAAAGAGTTGTGAACGGTGGATTTATTAATTTTATAGTCTATTTTTTAAAAAAAATTATTTTTGTAGGGTAATTTTGTAAATATTAATACAAGACAAATAGTACTTTTGTCATCTTCATAAGAGGGTAAAATTGAAATTTTAACTAAAAGACAATGACACACTACAAATAAAGTTCTAATATACTAATTTCTAAAATGCTATTGCATTTTTGTGAAAATTTCAAATTTGCTCTTGCTTAATGGTAAAACTATCTATTTAAATAAATTTTTTAGTAAAAAAAGTAATCATTGTTTTAATAAATACACCAATCTCAACCCCTTCTAACTTGAACATTTGTAAATACACTAATCACAACCCCTTATAACTTGAACATTTGTAAATACACCAATCACAACTCCTTCTAACTTGAACCTTTATATTTTGAAGGGTTGTTAGAAACGGTTGTGATTGTACTTTTTGTTCAAAAAATTATTTTAATAGGTAACTTTACCATTAAGCAATTACAAATTTGAAATTTTCATAAAAGTACAAAGGTTCAAGTTAGAAGGGGTTGTGATTGTCGTATTTATCAAAAAAATCATTACTTTTTGTTTAAAAAATTATTTTAATATGTAACTTTACCATCAAGCAAGGACAAATTTAAAATTTTCATAAAAGTATAATAGCATTTTGGAAGTCAGTGTCGTGAAACTTTATTTGTTGAGTATCGTCGTCTTTTAGTTAAATTTTCAACTTTATCTCTTTTTTAGATGACAAAAGTACCCTTTTTTTGTAATAATATTTACAAAATTACCCCACAAAAGTAACTTTTTTCAAAAAATAGAATACAAAATTAATAAATCCCCCATTTACAACTCTCTCTATCTTGAACCTTTATAATTTGAAGGGTTGTGAAGTTTAGATTATATATATATATATATATATATATATGAAGATTCTAGGGTGAACCCACTAGCTCACAAGAAAAATGAGCCCAACAGCCCAGATTAAATATGGCCTGATTTGACGATCACGGATGTCCGATAGTATTTTAATTTTAAATTTTTTCTACAAATCCAAATCACTTAAAATTTAGAGCATGTGTGCATCACAAACAAATAGGTGAATCTTTGAAAAATATCAAAAAAATATCTTATATAAATAAATTTACCAAAATCCCCCAAAATGTTTCAGGGGTATTTTGATTAATTTATTTTTCATAAATGATTTTTTTTATATTTTTATTAGGTGCGGTTTGAAGAAAATAACATACGTCTAAAATTTCAAGTGATTTGGATTTGTAGAAAAATAAAATAAAATTCAAACACTACTAGACATTTGTGATCGTTAGATCGGTTCAGATTCAATCTGAACTGTTGAACTCATTTTTTCCATACATATATCTATATAAAAGAATAGAATGGTTACATGCTTTTGGAGATAGCTTATTTATGATCGCTCTTCTAGGAGTACTTGCATCTACTCACTCAATCAATATACCTAGCTAGGTTGATTTTTTTTAGTTTAAAACTTGGGGAGTGATTATTTTAAAAATAAAAGAATTTACTTTTTAATTTTATAACGTTTAGATTTAGCGTTTGAAAAATTGGACAGCCTATATTTTGAGCTATTAGTTTTTCTATCACATAGAGAGTCTATTTCTGAAATTTATTTTGCTGAGATTATTCTATAAGTTGTAAAAGGTCACGTAATCAAAATTTGAGCTCTGAAAGGTATTACTAACATATATTTTACCCGAGGGAGCAAATAGATAATATACTCCCTAGAAAAGAGTAGGAAATCTTTTAGCCCTATATAATCTCCCGCGCTTTATCCATCCCATGAGTAATTTAGGAGCATGCGGTCTTGCACTTTTGGCATCCGGATTATATTTTTATGAGCACGATTCCTATGCTCCCCAGGGAGCATAGTTCAGTTCTACTCCCTATGTGAGGTGACCTACTCCCTATGGGAGCCACTTAATAATCAATTATTCTAAAAAAAATTGGAATTTTAGTTTTGTAACACTTAGATCTCACCTTCTAAATTGGACGGTTTCATTTCAATCTTGAGACATAATTTTTTTCAAGTGCTTAGAGGGTGTAATCAAGAAATATTTTTTATTGAGGTTAATTTGTATCTTAAAGAGGTTATGACGCCAAAACTATGGTCCTAAAATTAATCGGATTTTACTTGAGGGAGTAAATGGCTTGTAAACTCACGAGGACGTAGAATATCTTGTGGCTATTTTTATTTCATCCTATAAATATTGTCATAATTGAAAATTCAGAAGAATTCTTATGTTCAAAGATTTTATATAACTTGAATTATATTAATAAATTTTAAAAATTTATCTGGAATTCTCCACATATATCGATATTTTTTTCCAATCCATCCCTATATAGAGATAATATATTTTTTAAAAAAGGCAGACAAATGAAATTTAGAGATTCCCCTAAACTATTAACTAAGAACCCTATAGTTACAGAGAACAAAGGTGAGATACTAAGGCAGAGAGTTTAGAGTACAACAATTCACATATTCTAAATAGAAATCTTAAAATCATTAAATGCCCTTTTCGTCTAAATTAAGGGTGTGTATAAAATAGAAGAGATAAATGAGTAAAGAAAAATGTATCATAATGAAGCTAAGAGATGTATTACTTAACATATTACTTAATTTATTTGATTTAAATTCAAAATCCAATCAAGATTCAAATTACATAATTTGGAATATACCTAAAGTCCCTATAAGTGATATATATAAGAAAGGATCTTTTAA
>NW_006496932.1:1910104-1951526 GCF_000471905.2 Amborella trichopoda
GTCATTTTTAACTATATTATAACACCACATAAATTTTTTTGTTACTACTAGTCTACCTATTTTTTATCCATTATTACAATATTTTGTTGATATTTTTAAAGGGTGTGATTTTCTATAAGGTTGCAACCTTAAACAGTTCAATTAAGCCTCACCTCCAAATTTTATCATAACATGCGATTAGGTGTAAAAAAAAAATCTTATTATTTGAAAACCTATTTGTATATCTTGTAAAATTTTGAACTTCAAAAATGGTTAAAATCAAGTCGATCTATAAATATATAAAAATCTTGAAGATAAATGGTCTAGACGATGTGTTGCAAAATGCACTATTTATGGGACTCAAATTCTTTTTTTTTCATATGCATACATGTCGATGTCAAGATGGTCAATTAGAGAATTTTTCAACACTAAAACAACGTTTTTTGATGGCGTTTTGCAGTGCATCTGATTCTACATTTTACGGTTGCAACCGTATATAAACTTTTTCTTATTTTAAAAGATTAACCGAATTGCCGTTTTTTATTTTCAAGATCCAAAATCTTCATTCACGCCCAATTTACACAAATTCAACTTCTCGGATTTTTAACATCCAATAATTTCATTTTTTTCAGATAAGATCCAAAATTTTCATTCGCGCCGATTGCCACAAATTGAGCTTTTCGGATTTTAATCACCTAAAAATTTCACAAATTCGAATCTTAAAAAAAAAAATTATGGTTATTTCCATACAGTCCTGATAAAGGAATAAAAAAAAGTGATCTACAACCACGAAGGAAGCTCCCACTCTTTAACTCTATCACTTAGGTCTCTATTCTCCTCTCACTAAAAAAATCATCGAATTTGATTCCATTAACTACTATCCTTCAAACAAATTGAGAAAAAGTGTGCATAATAACAATATAATACTCAAATTAAAAGCCCTAAACCAAAATTTTTCACATGCCTGGATTCTTCGAGCCTGTCTTGATAGACATGTTATAAATGAATATGTACATGTCATAAATAAAAACTTTAGGTGATTTGGTAATAACGGTAAAGTTAATGGATATTTGTGCAATTTTCTCCTTTTTTTTACATATGAATTATTTCCATGTTAGGGATTACACATTCCGTAAAAATTCAGGTCAAAATCTATTTTTAAAAATAGATTATTAAGGGGGCACAGTTCTACATATGAGGACTCATAGAACATTATCCTTATATTAAACCTAAACCATTCCAAAGGCTACAAGATAATTGTGATGTTTTTTTCTTATTTAGAAATTATTGCTACCTGAAATATGGGGCACATATTTATTTTTATAAGATGTTTCAAATAAAAATAATGAAAACTATTTTATCAAAATACTTGTAAATGCTTTTTTGGGTAGCTGGTCCGTTTGTCTTAAAATATATTTATTATTTTTATTTTGTGTGCGTTATAACAATGAATATAAACACAAAAATTTATGTAAAAAAATATTTTTAAATAAAAAATAAAAAACCACCAATTTTTTCTCGTTGAATATGGCATGTTTCCAACTGAACCACTATGCAATTCCTAATTTCTTACTCTTTATTTCGCTATTGGGACACCAACGACCCTTGTGACCACATGTTCATGTGACCATAAGAGCACTATCTGCTTGCACTATATACTTTGTACCAAACTATTACTAGGTTGAGTTATTTTTCCATTATTGTCTGATTTTTATGCTGCCTATATGATTTTCACACACACACAGATGTTGAAAAGCTTTAAACCATAAGTAAAACCAAAGAAATAAAAGCTCTCAAACCTAACCATCACTTGAAGGACAAAAGATAACTTATGTTTATTATTAAAATAATTGAATATTCAATATTTGTATAGCCCAATTCATGTGACATTGGAAAACTGTTAGCCCCAATATTTTTTTTAAAAATAAATAAATAAGTAAAATTAATAAACAATTTACTTGGATATGTCATTAAATCACATGAGGGACTTAATGTTCCATATCAAATCCTATAGACCAGGTCATTATTAACAAGTCTAGAAATTCTATTTCTAGTAATAAACACATAGCTATTATAATCAGGTTACGGATTGTTAAAATAAATTCCAAGAAAAAAAGGGCTTGATAGGCCACATTTCCAACAAAAACATGTAAGGCGGCCGTAGAAAGAAATAATACCAAGGACAATAAGAGCTATAGACAACAAGGTACATATCAAAGTTCAAACTCATACACAAGGAGAATAAAAATCTCATAAGACTGAGAATTCATTTCATCAGCTGAGGCCTGATGAGGCCCTACTTGATTAGTAAATCCTCTTCGAGATCTAGGACCATGGTCATCAATGAACCCATACGATGGTTAAGCACGTTGTTCTTCTCACCATATTGCTTCACTTTTTTGTGCATCACATCTCTATCTTCCATAACCTTGGACAGTTTTTCCTTGACAACATACAATTCTTCCAATGAATCTTGAAGCTTGAAACACATTTGGTTTGTCTCCTCATTTTTACTCTCCATCTACTTAAAGTGTTCACAAAGGAGAGAGAGATAGATAGATAGAGAGAGTTAAAAAATCTATGTAATATCTAGAAATAAAGAACAATGAAACCAATATGTTATTTGAAGGCTAAGTTTTACCTCAACTTTGAGATCTTCCATCTCATGGGTTAAAGAGAAGAGTGAATCTTGCACACTATGAACTTCGCATTTGAGAATCTCTTGATCTCTCTTAGATACCTTTAGCTCCTCTATGGTTTGTTTTAATTCAACATCTCTGAGGATGAGCTTCTCTTTTAGAACCTCATTTTCTGCCTTTAAGTCATCATCCACCTCATTCTATTTAAACCAAGTAAAATAAGGCAATAACAAAAAGAAAATCATATAATAACCCTTTGAAAGGTAATAGTTATCTTTCTTTTAAATAAGATACTATATTAACAAGAGTTTTTTTGAGTGTTTGTCATCATAACATGAGGAGTTGATGATGGAGTTAGAGTTCTATTTTTTTCTATTTACTATTTTGCAAGGAGATTAGAATTAAGTTTAGGTTTATGGTCTTTTATGATGATGATGATATTTATTTAAGTTAAGGCTTTTGTACTTTTTTTGTTATAAAAATTTGAGGGACAGAGTTAGAAGCTTGATTCTAAATAGACGAACGGTTAGGATTTAATTGAATTTAGGGTTCCTAAAGAGCAAGGTTTTAGTTCATATATAAATAGGTAAGTTTTGGACAAGAAAGAAGAATAAGAGAAGAAGATTGAAATGTAGGCCTTGTGAAAAGATCCTTTTTTGGGGCAGATTTATCATTTATGTATATTTTTTTTTTGTAGTAGGTGTATTTTTTTTTTTGTAGTAGGTGTATTTCTTTCTCCATCTTCCGTACATCAATTGATAAATACAAGCATATATGTCATTAAATTTGTTGTATTAGAGAAATGGGGTACACTAAAATGGATATTAAAGGTGAAAACATCACTCTTCTTTGTTGTATTAGAGAAATGGGGTACACAAAAATGGATATTAAAGGTGAAAACATCACTCTTCTTGTAAAAGATGTGGAAAGCCATTCACCATGGAATTGGATGTTCAGTGAATTCAAGAGAAGCATTTTTAGTCTATTGATAAATAAATATGAAATTTAAAGAATTGGATGTTCAGTGAATTCAAGAGAAGCATTTTTAGTCTATTGATAAATAAATATGAAATTTAAAGAATTGGTGAACTGTAATTGAAAGCACCATTATTACTAACTACAATTAAAGAAATGGTTATCTTATTATTACCTCTTCCGCGTTCTCTACATAGATTGGATATATTTTGCTCTCTTCCAATGCTCTTTGGAGATGTATAATCTCCTCTTTTATCTCAATAACTATCTTCCTTGTGGCTTTAAACTTGCTTAACTCCTCTTCTAATTGTCCTTTCAAGTGGGTGATCTCCATATTTGACTCTAATTTTTTGCCATTTTCAATCTCTTTACTCATTTTTAGAGCTTCCATTTGTTGGGTCAGGTGTTGCTCCTCTAAGTTCCTTAGTTTCTTCATGATTCTCTTCTTTTCATATTTAGATTTCTTTAAACCAAGCTCAAGCTCCTTCTTTTCTTTCTCCAACCTGGCCTTTCTCATAGCCCACTCTTTGCTAGATGTGGCATGCAAACTTATTTCCCTCTCTTGTTCTCTAGAGCTTGTACTTGAGTTTTCCCCATTAGGTAGTCCCTCGGTCACACTCTCCCCAGAACTATTCCATGCAGGACTAACATTGCAAGGCCTTCTTTGCTCACCCCCTTTAATTTCCATGCTTCTAAAGCTAAAGGACGAAATAACATCAGGAGATTTGAGTTATCCTTGCGGATATGCAGATGACAAGAACATGATACACTTAAGATATAATTCCACATTGATAATAAAAACTGCGATAGGTGATTACCATAGTTATCAAAATCAGATTGGACCATCCAGTCCAACTATTTAAACCGTCGATTGGTGTCTTGGCGGGTCAGCTCTAAAGCAAAATCTTGGTTTGGTTGAAAACCAATAAAAGATCAATGTTTGACTATTTTTTATTGGTTGGACAGTCCCATTTTAACTAGTTCGACTAGTTAAACAGAGTTGGAAAACGTTTTTCTAATATTTTGCATATTTTTACAATAATTATTTTATATATGTATTTGTTAAAAATATGATCCAACTTGTTCGACATGTGATCAACCTGGTTTTAATTGGGCCAATTTATAATCGAAAAGTATTAGCATTTGTTTCTCAAAAAATAAAAATAAAAATATAAATCAAGGATGTGGTTTACCATATAAGGTAAACCGAATCTGCCATTCATTTCTAACAAATGGATGGCATACTTGGTCTCTTTAAATGTCACCATATCATAAAGCCTAAGCTAAACTTGATAACTATTGAAAAATTATAAAATGGGTTTCAAATGATAAACAAATTTCGAAAAATCGGAAATAGTTACGAACCTGAAATTGTCATTGTTTGATCCAGTGGATGGTTTGAGGCAGAAAAAAATCATCAGTTTATTTATGAGGAAGCCAACACATGTTGCCATTCTTTGCACCTGAAATCCAGCAACTGTCATGAAAGATAGATGGAATTGAACAAATTCTTCAAAGTAGGTTATAAGTAGGAGGGTTCCTCAATGTATGCTTTAATAGAGAAATTATTGATCCAAAGTTATGTCAAACTTGTATGATGGAGTATGAAATAAGGGTGGAAGAAAGAGAAAGAAACCTGAAACTTTTGTTTGACAAGAGAGAGAAAGAGATTCTCACTGTGTGAGCAAAGAGAAGAAGAGAGAGAATGGTGAGGCTGTAAGGAATAAGAGCCAAGGCCATGTATATATGCATACTCCTCTCTCTCTCTCATGGTCTTTTTAGAAAGGCCTCAGGCTCTCTCTTCAGTTTTAGAAAGTTAACAACATGGATGGTGACTGTTAAAAATCAAATTAGTAAAGGAAAGGGAACCAAGTCAAATGGAAAAATTAAGGTTTCAAGGATTAGAAAGATGTAGAAAATTGGTGGGGTATTTAGGAAGGTTAACTTGTGAGTAGGTGCGTTAATTATGAAGGCCATTATTAAACAAGGGGACTCACAAAAGAGTAATTTCCTCATTTTGGCATAATAAAGTTCGCCATGAGAGAGATGATGCAAATGTTTAAAAAAATGAGATTTTATATAAAGAAACTATTTATGTTTTGTATATGAAGTTCACCATCATTATTGTCCTTAAATTTCAAAGTTGGGTGGTTGTAAGATTGTCATTGAATGGATATAAAGTTTAAAAATAAATTTTTCGAACTTCATGATTTATCCCAAGTCATCCAATTTGACATCTAATGAGTGAGAATGATTATGATCTCCATGCACAATAGACAAACATTCTTTAAAAAATAGAGAGAAAAATACCAAAAAAAAAAAATGTTTTGATAGAGTTACAACCCTATCTAAATAAATAAAGCCTTACCTCAAAACTCATGAAAGATTGTAGTTTTAGTGTTGGAAAAACTCTACATCGAGCATAAGCAATGTACTCATATAATTGTACAAAAAGAAATCGTTTCGCTCACAAATAGATCACTGAAAGCCGGGTCTTAAATTGCTTGTTGCTCTTTTGCTAAGCAATCGAAAGAACAAACACTTATTTACTTGGAATAGAGAAAAAGAGTGACAAGCAAAGGTTTGTTAGCTATCGAGTAGAGAGTAAAGCACTTATTTCTTAGCACAAGAGAGGGAGCAAAGCACTTGTTTCTTAGCCCAAGAGAGTTAACAGATGTTTCGTGGTCCTTCATTCCATAACCATGTTGGTTGGTGATGAGAGAGGAGTAGAAAAAACTGCAGCCCAAACTGCATCCGTGCTGCAGTTTTTGTCGATCAACCCCAACAATTGCACTAGAACCTTCTGCGTTAAACCCGGTGGCCAAGAGGAAACGAATTAGAAAAAAGGGTATTCAAAATCCTATTTGATCCTCCTCTTTCATCTAGGCGACCAACGACGATGGTTGTCTATCACTAGATGGAAGAGGGAGAAGTCCAATCCACGAGGACCAGATAAGCTGATGCCTCCCAGCATTGGTGTACAAACAAAGAAATCCATAAAGTCGTCTATCCCATAGGACTTATCAATTTTCTCAAGCCCACCATGATTTTTAACAAATTGATCTGTTTGGCTGCATCAATCATCTCAACCTTGACCATTATGGTTGTGAAAAGAAAAAAAAAGATTTTAAGCCCTAAAAACAGTACATATTATGATATCTTATCTAGATTATCCATTTTCAACTTCTCACGGATCCGCAAGATCTTACCATTTTTGAGCTATAATTTTCATAATTAGTAGTGGAAATTAATTTTAGAGTCATAATAAAGATTTCTCATGCAAAAAATCTATGCAACAAGGTTTTGAGGTGAGGCTTTGCTTTTTTTTCTCATAAGGCCCAAGCCCTAAAGAAATTGCTTCTTTTAACAATTACCCTTATGAAACTATCCAAACTCAAGACCATGTATTATTTTATGGGTATTTTGAAATTAAATCAAAATATATGAGTAATGTATTACATTGTTCATGCCCTTATTGAGTGGGCCCCACTCCTCTCTATCACTCGTCATTGTTGCACTAGATTTAGATGACCCGGATGAATTATGATAACATAAAAAATCCATTAGCCTATAGCATACATTTATTTATTTATTTATTTTTATTTTTTTTGAAGGTTTAGCCTGTACCATTTTTTGCCATTCAAAGGGGGTATCCCACGCCAATACAAGCCCAATAGGTTTTGTATGAATAGGATATGATGAGGCACATTCTCCAATTTTAGCAGCATGAGTATTTTGGGACCTTCTAAAAGGCTCATCAACATGGAGGCACACATTTAAGCACACATCAAGATCAGAAACTTGTGAAGCTTTTAAAAACTACAAAGAACATAAGCTTGCACATATACACCATTATCAAATACATGCCTTAGGATCAAATGCCAATAAGTTATGAGACCAATAAAAAGAATCTCAAGCAATTGGACCACTTTGCATTAGGGATGGCAATGGGTTGGGCCGTCTCCAGCCCTAGCCTGGCCCTAGTCCCCTAAGGGTCGCCTTAGGCCCAGCCTGGCCTTGACTAGGCCAAAAAGGCCATGGCCCTAGTCGGGCCAAGCCATGCTAGGCAAAATAAAATCGAAAAGAAAAAACCAAATGAAGAAAACAAAGAAAAAGAGAGCTAGACATGGCTAAACCGGCCTGACCCTCGAGCCATAGCTCAAACCCTAGGTTTTTAGAGCCGGGCTGATTTGGGTGGCTAGCCGTGCAGTTCGAGCTGGGCTAGCTCACCCAACCCATTGCCACCATTATTCTTCATTTCCAATATGACAATCTTTAGTGGGTTTCTTCGTGACTAATTATATTTTGGGTTGCTTCTTGTTTTGGAGGAGTTTTTCATTAAAATTTTATTTGGGGGGTGCGAGTTTTGAGTCTTTTGACTAGCAATGAAAAAAAAAAAAAAAGGGGCTAATGGCAAATGGTGAAATGAAACTGAACACGATGAACTAGTACTTTACGGGCGTCACAGGAAGTGTATTCAGGAACTTAAAATTGGATCTTCGTTTTAGAACTTGGCCCCCGAACCCTAGTCCTTCTGCTTCTCTTCTCTTCTCTTCGTTCCTATCTTCCATCTTCAGCCGCTGAGCACCCCTCTCTTCGCAGCACGACCCCTCTATTATGTTCTTGGCGTTCAGCTGCTGAGCCACCCCTCTCTTCGCAGCACGTCAATATCTCAGGCAGACTCCTCTCTTCACACGCAGCCCTCGCTAGGGTTTACTCAGCTGTCCTTGAGTTCTGATCCTTGCTATTGATCTTGAGGTATGCTATTGACCCTTATTCTCTCTGTGTTATTGATCTTTGTGTTTGTTCTTGAGCTCTTGAAGCAAAGAGCTCTTATTCTCTCTGTGTTTGTTCTTGAGCTCTTGAAGCAAAGAGCTCTTATTCTCTATGTGTTATTGATCTTGAGGTATGCTGTTGACTCTGATTTTCTTCATCTTTCTCTCTCTATCTCTTCTTTGAGCTCTGATACTTCCTATTGAGCTCTGATCTGTGTTCTTCATCTTTCTCGAGGTATTTGCCCCTGACTACCCTAACCACAGCGAATAGTATTGATGCGTTTTATTTAATAAAATCAGAGCGAATAGCATGCCTTTTATTTCTGATTTTACAGATTTTTTGCAACAGCCCAATAGATCAGAGCTCAGTTACAAAAAAAAATTGAGCTCAGTTGCAAACTGATTATTCCAACGGTTTGTAATTAAATCTGAGTCCTTTGTGTGTTTATGTGGCGATTTTACATATTTTTCGCAACAGCCCAATAGATCAGAGCCCAGTTGCAAAAACAATAGAGCTCAGTTACAAATTGATTATTTAAACAGTTTGTAATAAATTCTGATTCCTTTTTTTTTTGTGTTTATTTGGCGATTTTACAGATTTTTCATAACAGCCCAATAGATCAGAGCTCAGTTACAAAAAAATTAGAGCTCAGTTACAAACTGATTATTCAAACAGTTTGTAATAAAATTTGAGTCATTTTTTTGTTGTGTTTATTTGATGATTATACAGATTTTTCGCAACAGCCCAATAGATCAGAGCTCAGTTACAAAAAAAATAGAGCTCAGTTACAAACTGATTATTCAAATAGTTTGTACTAAAATCTGAGTCCTTTTTTTTTTTTGTGTTTATTTGGCTCATTGGGTTACTCAGCGTAGACTTTGATTAGTTGATTAAGGTTTTCTGAGTTGCAAGGGGGTGAGTTCCTTCTCTTGAGCCCCATTTTCAAACATTGGGTAAAGCAAAGTGATTCGGTCTTGTGAAATTTGTTAATAGATTGCATCTTACTCGAGTTAGGCATTTCATGTTTTTCTTCTTGGCATATAATGTGGTAGAGAAAGTGGGACAAATCGAATTCAGATTTTAGGCAAGATCTGCTCGGGAACAAGGAGATCTACTCATAGATTTGTGGCAGAGCCAGCACGATCCAAAATACTAAAATACGATTTTTAAAGAAAATTAACGGATCAAAATAAATAAAATAAAATCAAAATAGTAAAAGAAGAAGAAAGAAAGAAAGAAGAAGAGACAATACCAAATCAGGCTGGATGGCCCGAGACTCCTGAGCCTTCTAGGGCTCGCTTGTACCAGCACCAGCATCATCTTTGCCTCTTTGATTTGGATGTTGACCAGCAAATCCCTGGTGTAGAAGGGTTGTTATGCCCTAGATATCTAGGCTTTTGGCTTAAGGTTAGGGTTTTAGGAGGCTAGAGTTTTTGAAGCTAACTCTTTCCTAGGGTTTTCAGCCTTTTTAGGAGAAGTATATCTATGGTTTCTATCTTCTCTAAGGGTTTCAATCTAGAGATGAGGGATCCCTTTGAATGGCCACGAAAAAGAGGCTTTATAGGGGTTGAATTCCGTTGGGAAGGATATACACATGTAACAAACACATGCTTATAAAAAAACATGAATTTTGAGGGTCATGGATCTGGGCGACACTGGTAGTTTCGCCCAAATCTAGGCAACATTGGGCGTGTCGCCCCAATCCAGGCTCAGCGACACGGCTAGTGTCGCCCAACACAAAATTGGTCCAAATTAAAAAATTATTTTTCAGGTGTGTTCCTCAACCTCTTGTGAAGCTCTCAGAGAAACTTTGGGTCAAAACGGATTTTTTTACTCTTTTTAATGGTTGTATTGGTAAAATAGGGCATTTACAGGAATCTGGGTCAAAACAGGGTTTCTATAGGGTTCCAGGTCGGCGAACTGGTTCTGGGACACAGGGTAGGCTGTGTGAACTATGGATTTTGGGTTTACTAGGATAACGTGGTCCTAATGGTTCAGAAACCATAGAATTTTCCATATTTAAAATGGTGTGTCTACAGTTGCCCCTCTTTGGCTCTCCCTGTCCTTCGAGGGACAGGTGAGTGGCAAAGAAGTAGACACTTTGGTGTTCCCTGTCCTTCGAGGGGCAGGTGAACATCAAAGATTTCTTCTTGAGTTCACATGGTCAAAGGGTACACCAACTATCCTTCCAAGTCATTGCGCTCACCAAGCTCATCCACTTAGGGCATTTTTTCTCCTAGGGTTTCGACGAGAGATGTCGGTGAGTTACACTAGCTTGAAACTTGAGTTGGATTTTCTGGCCATGCCACTTGACTTCAGCAGGTTTTGCAGTTTGAAATTTTTAACCCTGGCATCTTCTTTGAACTCCTTAAGGTCTCCTAAGGCTTTCTATAGGTTTAGGAAAAGAGAGGATTGAGTTAATTTGCAGCATGTGTATTAAAATTATAGCTTCCTGATATGATTGGTATGATTGCATCTTGCTGAGTTATTTTGAGTTCCTTCTTGGCATGATTGTATGTCGTTCGTGTTCACTTTCGTCCTTTTTTTTTCCCTTATTTATTCTTGTAAAGTGGCCAAATAAGGATTCTACTTACGGTGACTTTAGTTTGCATGTTTTGAATAAATAGATTGAATAGCCTGATATATTTTTAATTGGTTTCTACGAGGTTTGTGTTTCTTGGTTCTTGGTTGTTTGAGCCGTTTTGGTTATTTCAATTCCTTCTTATTTAATATTTTTGTTACTTATCTATGGTTATTTGATCTGGTTGGAGTTTATCATATTCCTTGCTTTTGCTTTTGCTTTTCAACTTCTGGAATTTGCTTTTTTGAGTCGTTCCAACAATGACTTCAGCAAAGTCTTTACAAAACAAAGAGATAAAAATACTGAAAAAGCAGCTAATGAATGCAACTTGTGGCAATTTTTTATGTTTTTTGAAAAACTACAAGAGTTTCTCAGTACATATGGTGTGGGAGTTTTTTTCATGAGTAGATAACTATAGGAATATTACTTTTTTGTTATTTTTTATGTTTGGGTTTGTTGAATTTTACTTAGCTCCAATTATGAATGCTGCAGCTACCATGCTCTTTTTGTTAGCTTTCTTTTTTTAATATATAATGCTTATGGGTTCATGAAATCTGATATATTTTTTCTAAGATATACAACTATGACGTGGGTTTGTTTATATCTTTTTATGCAAACAAGATGTGCATGAATTACCAACATTTTCATTTTCTTATTACTTTTGGTTATTTTTGTATTTGGGTTTTTGACTATTTTCTCTGTGATATAGTGCTTATGGGTTCATGAAATCTGATATTTTTTTTCTAAGATAAACAACTATCGTGGGTTTGTTTATATCTTTTATGCCAACAAGATGTGCGTGAATTACCAACATTTTCATTTTCTTATTACTTTTGGTTATTTTTTGTATTTGGGTTTTTGACTATTTTCTCTGTGATATAGTGCTAATCTTGCTTCCTACTTGTGAATAAAATGCTGAATTTTATTGGAATTGAGAATAATCTTGCTTACTTTTTTGTGATTTTTGTTTTTGGGTTTGTTGAGTTTTACTTAGCTTCATTTATGAATGCTGTAGGTAACATGCTCATTTTGTTACCTTTTTTTTTTTAACAATAATGCTCATGAGTTCATGAAATCTGATATATTTTTTCTAAGATATACAACTATGATGTGGGTTTGTTTATATCTTTTTATGCAAACAAGAAATGCATGAATTACCAACATTTTCATTTTCTTATTACAGCTATGATGTGGGCATTTTAAATTATGTATGTTTAAACTATTAAATGCTATGGTCGAATGGGCTGGTTTTTTACATGGTTATATAGGGATGCATGAATTGTGAATGTTGCTTGACATGCATCACAAATGTCTTAACTAGTGGTTTAAAAAACGGATCGGTGCCCCTGATCGGACACCTCAAAAACTCTTCCGGATCAGGAATCGTTCGAATCGATCGGATTAAGCCTTAAAAAAAAATCTAAAAAAATTATGAAAATTCATTATAAATGTTGTTTTTTAGGAATCCAATAAGAAATGGGGGTACTACATTATTAACTTTCATTGTTTTCATCACTATGCGAATATTGAGATGTTCTTTCCTTGTATGAACTTATGTTAACCATTAAATTTACATCATACAAAAGAAAAATCATAGAATTATCATGGACGAAGTGTATAATCATACATAGATTACAATAAAGAATGGATTAAATCGATGAAAAAATGGCCACCAAAATCTCGAATTGGCGGAAAACCCTAATCCTCTATAAAAAACCCAAATTATTACAACCTAACTAATTATAATCCAAAATTATTACAACATAACTAGCTATAATATTATATACTGAAATTGAAATTGTTAGTTTACATTTTATAGCTATTTTATTATACAAATAATAACAAATTCAAAATATCTTATAAGAGCATCTAATTTAAAATGTATTATTGATAATTGTAAGAAAAAATAGCACATCACATAATTTATAATGTACATAAATTAAAATAAATAAAATAAAAGATTTGGTTATCAATGTAGAAATAAATTCTAAAGTGGTAGGAGTTAGTGTTATTTTTCTCTCTTAAAATATCCTCTAAACTAATATTTTTTAATATTCGATAAACTAGAATTAGTATTATTTTTTGTTTTTTAATATCCTATGAGCTAGTACTACTTTTAATCTCAATTAACTACTTAATTAATTATTAATCATATAATGAAACAATCCCGTGAGATAATAGCCTAATAGAGTTTTTATGTTTTATTTGGGTAGGTAAATTTAAATTTTTTAGGTGAAAGATAGGGGTGGTGAGCACCCAATTATTATTTTTAATAATTTTTTCCTTTTCTTATCATATAATTTAATTACTACCTTCGGACGCACACCATTGGGCGTGCACCGTCGGACACACCATTGGCTTTTTATGTTTAAAGTTCAAACGTTATTAAAACTTCTTCACGTATTACGGAGTTAGTAAAAAGCAAAGGTGTATGTATAAGAATTGTCCCACATCGAAGAGATGTGGGATGAAGAAGCCCTATAAAACAAGCAACCCAATTGTTTGTGTTAGCTGATTATGTGAAGAGGGCCACGTGAGGTGTTAATAATGTTTGAACTTTAAATCCCTATCTTTCACCGAAAAAATTTAAATTTACCTACCTAAATAAAACATAAAAACTCTATTAAGCTATTATCTCACGGGATTGTTTCATTATATGATTAATAATTAATTAAGTAATTAATTGAGATTAAAAATTAGTACTAGCTCATAGGATATTAAAAAACAAAAAATAATACTAATTCTAGTTTATTAAATATTAAAAAATATTAGTTTAGAGGATATTTTAAGAGGGAAAAATAAGACTAACTCGTACCACTTTATAATTTATTTCTACATTGATAACCAAATCTTTTATTTTATTTATTTTAATTTATTTGCATTATAAATTATGTGATGTAATATTTTTTCTTACAGTTGTCAATAATACATTTTAAATTACATGATATTATAAGATATTGTGGATTTGTTATTATTTGTATAATAAAATAACTATAAAATGTAAACCAACAATTTCAATTTCAGTATATAATATTATAATTAGTTATGTTGTAATAATTTTAGATTATAATTAGTAGGTTGTAATAATTTGGGTTTTTTTTAGCATATTAGGGTTTTTCGTCAATTCGAGATTTTGGTGGCCATTTTTTCATCTATTTAGTCCATTCTTTGTCCATGTATGATTATATACTTAGTCCATGATAATTCTATGATTTTTCTTTTGTGTGATGTAAATTTATTGATTAACATAAGTTTATACATCCCAATGTTTTTCATCTTCTTCATGCATCTCGCTATCTCCTTCTTGCACCATTCCCACTCAAAACACAAAACAAAAAAACTTGAATTGCATAGGTGATCGAGCCGATGAGGTTACCGGTCTGGTTGGACCAGCTGAACTATACTAACTCTTTGATCTGATCTGTCTAAGAAATTAAATAATTAATGAAAATAGTAAAATAACCCCAGACATGTCTAAAAAAATAAATATTTAATAAAAAATAAAATAAGGACAAAATTATAAAAATAAAGAAAATCAGGGAAAAATAGGAGAAATCTAAAATATAAGAAAATTAAAAAATAGTTGGGAATATTTCATCCCCAAATCACAGCCAAACCCCCTTCCTCAATTCTATCCAATAAACAATCAATCGTCCAAAATTTCCCTTCACTGTAAGTATTCACCCTCTCTCTACAAAACACATGACCATTTCCTATCTTCTTTCTCTCTCTAAGATCTATCCACTTTTTTATGGTTTTTTAGGAGTTTTCGTTCAAAGTTCAAATAATTCTATTTACTAATTTTTATATGCAAAAGGAAGTTTAGAAATTTATTAAATTCCAGTCCATAATTTTTTTTGAATTCGTTCTTTGATGAGTTAAAACTTAAATAGTTAAAAGCACTTTTCGGAGAAGATAGGAAAATGACAAAAAAAAAGATAAAAAAAAAGAGAACGAGAAATAGAAAATGGAAAAGAAAAAAAATGCACATCCTTCATAGAGTCTTGCTGAAATATCGCGGGAAAGCTAAACACAATTTTTCCCTTAACCTAATAATGTAAAAAATAAAACACATGATTTTTTTCGTTTATTTTTTGTATTTTTTAAAGTAAATAATACAACAAAAAAAAAAAACTCATCTGGTGCAAGCTCTTCTTCAGAGTCTGGCAGGAACGTTATCGGAATATCGCTGGAAAACTTGCCTTGAGAACTTTTGTGGAGGCTCTAGAGGGAAAAATTATCGAACTCCTTTCTCTCTCATAAATCTCTTTTCAATAAAAAGCCTTAGTGTAATGTTTCTATTTTACCCTGTATAAATTCAATAAGGCTAAAACGTCCCATGCAACCCTTTAAAAAAACAATTAAAAAATGTAAGGGCAAAAAACATCTAAAACAAAAATATTTATAAGGGAAGTGAAATATAAATAAAAAATATTTTGGAACATAGAGTCACCTCTCTAAACCTCGACAAAAACGCAAGTCGAGCAAACCCTTTTAAACCACTCTATCTTCCTTCTCTTTACTTTTGACAACTATTATCGACAAAAACAAGTATAGACACGAAAGCAACAAGAAACTGACTTTCTCTCTAACTAAAATGGAAACAACCCAAAATCTCCATGGGAAACGCTTCCTTACGGGCGTGTTTGATAAGTGGAAGTTTCGAAAGTGGGGGTTAAATGTACCACTTCCATATTTGATATTACTGTGTGGAAGCTGTAAAGTGGAAGGACCACTTTCCATGCAGCTTTTTTTTAGTGTTAAAATGGGTTCATTTTTGGAAGACCTCTCTTCCATCAAAAGTGATGGAAGATAATTTGTGGAAGAGTCCCTTTTTTTCCCAAAAACTCCATGTGTCAAACACACCCTACAAGAAACCAACCTCTCACTTACAGGAGTCTTCAGGAGGCATCATCAATGTGTCTTTTCATAGGAATCTCTCTTCTCTCTAAGAGGAAATTGCATCTTATGCATAGGAGACTCTATCTCCCTCTCTCTCTGAAGGAACCACGATTTCCATATGGTGATCCAAATAGAGCACACAAATTCTCTGTACTTTCATCCCATATATATAAGATTAGGAGTCCATAGTAAATAGGAAACTTCATATTGATGCTACATATATCTCAAAACCACGAGATAAATCCAAGAGTCCTAATCTTTTTTTATTTCTATTTCATTTCCCTTATAAATATTTTTGTTTTAAATGTTTTTTGCTTTTTACTTTTTTTAATTGTTTTTTTTAAGGGTTGCATGGGACGTTTTAGTCTTATTGAATTGATGTAGGGTAAAATAAAAATATTACACTAGGGCTTTTTATTGAAAAGAGATTTAGGAGAGAGAAAGGAGTTCGATCTTTTTTCTCTCTAGAGCCTCCGCAGAAGTTCTCAAGGCGAGTTTTTCGGCGATATTCCTGTAACGTTCTAGCCAGACTTTGGAGAAGAGCTTGCATTAGGTGAGTTTTTTTTTTTTTGCAATATTATTTACTTAAGTAAATACAAAAAATAAACGAAAAAAATCATGTGCCTTATTTTTTACATTGTTGGGTTCAGAGAAAAATTGTGTTTAGCTTTCCCGCGATATTTCAGCGAGACTTTGTGAAGGATGTGCATTTTTTATTTTTTTTCCCATTTTCTATTTCTTGTTCTCTTTTTATTTTTCAATTTTTTTTTTCATTTTCCTATCTTCTTTGGAAAGTGCTTTTAACTATTTAAGTTTTACTCATCAAAGAATGAATTAAAAAAAAAAAAAAGATTGCAATTTAATAAATTTCTAAACTTGCTTTTGCATATAAAAATCGATAAATAGAATTATTTGAACTTTGAATGAAAACTCCTGCAAAACCATAAAAAAGTGGATAGATCTTAGAGAGAGAAAGAAGATAGGAAATGATCATGTGTTTTGTAGAGAGAGGGTGAATACTTACAGTGAAGGGAAATTTTGGGCGATTGATTTGTTTATTGGATAGAATTGAGGAAGAGGGGTTTGTCTGTAATTTTGGGGATGAAATGTTCCTAATTGTTTTTGAATTTTCTTATATTTTAGATTTCTCTTATTTTTCCCTGATTTTCTTTATTGTTATAATTATGTCCTTATTTTATTTTTTTACTAAATATTTATTTTTTTAGACATGTCTGGGGTATTTTACTATTTTCATTAATTATTTAATTTCTTAGACCTGTTTGATCAAATAATTGGTATGGTTCAGCTGGTCCAACTAGACCGGTACCCTCACCGGCTCGGTCACCCATGCGGTGCAATTTTTTGTTTTGTGTTTTGAGTGTGCTTTGAGTGGGAATGGTGCTGGAAGGAGCCAGTGAGATGCATGAAGAAGATGAGAAACATTGAGATTTAAAGGAAATGATAAGGAAATAAATCAAGTTGAGATTATTTTACTTTTAATTTAATTTTTAAGGAAGGCGGAATTAATGGGAAATTTGCTGCATTGTTGTATTGGGGAAGAAAAACACGTTCCTTATTCAAATTTTAAGGAAGATGATTATAATTTTAAGGAGATGGTTATTTAAATTTTAAGGAGAAATTAATGGGATCTGAAGTAGTGGCAAAGAAGAACACGTTGACAATGCCAACCTTTGCATCCCTGGATCCAAAAGTACTGATTGTTTACCCAGGGTATCCCACATTGACATTGCTGTTGAGCACCACGTACTGCACAGAGCATGTGGTGCTTTATATAAATACGAGTGGGAATCTTATTAACTGCTTTCAATTTCTTCTTCACTTTGAACTGCGAATTTAGACCAGTATTTGTTTCAACCTCAAGCTCTTCATTTATTTGATGGGTGTTGTTTGGTTTCAGAGTGGGCTGCCAATGTTGTGAGAGAAAGAAGGGGAAGGGTGGTTTGAATTGATTAAAGGAAAGTAGGTTTTAAAGAGGAGAGAGAAAATGCCTCTTTATGATTGTATGCTTCTGCTAAAGCCCCACATAGAGAAGGTGGCTCTTATGGACCTGGTGGCTCAAGTTGGAAAACTTGTCTATAGAAGAAATGGAGTTGTTAGTGATATTAAGTCTTTTGGGAGTATACATTTGGGCTATGGTATCAAGAAACTTGATGGAAGATATTACAAGGTTTGCTTTACTGCTAAATTTCTTTTGCTTCAGTTTTACCTATGTAATTCTACTGTTAGAGTTCTCTCTTACTTCATGTTTACCCATGTCCTGACTTCCTTCTCTTCAATTTTACCCATACATTGGAAGCTGGGTTTTTTTGTTGGCCTAGAATTGGTTCAGCAGTCTAATGTTTCTTTTGGTTTTTTGCAATGATGTGGAGTTGTTATCTTGTTTCATTTTTTTATATGATTAAAGATTTTGGTTTTGGTTTTTGTGTTTTGGGGTTGTGGTATATTGAATTTTTCTTAGTTTTACGCCATGTTTTCGAGAATGCATTCACTGTTTTGGGTCTGGGTGCTCGCCTAGGCGACCCAGAGCCCAAACCGCCTAGGCGGCCCGCCTACGCCTTTTTGAACATTGTTTTGTGGAAACACTCAATATTGATGACCGATCTGATTAGACTAGAGTCCATGTCCACTGCAGGACAGTGATATCCAAATCTCTTATTTGTTTGAGGCAATACCATGTGAAATAATGAAGCAATTTAAATAGAGATATTAGTGTTGCTTAAAATACAGAAAATTATTAGGCAGCTATAGTTTTTTCTCTTTCCATCGTAACTTTTATTCTTGGTGTTATGATTTTTTCTGTTGATGCTTTTTTGTGCTCTGAAATGCTATAAGGAATTGAAGGGCTGTTTGTGCTTAAACTTGGAGATGGTTGTGTATCTTTGCTTTCTTTTGATGTACGGTTTTTTGGTGTCTATGCAATGTCAAATATTTGCAAAGATTTTAATGGTGAAACAAATTTTACTTGCTAGCTTAACCATAGTAACATAAGGCGTTTGTGGTCCTCTAAGTAAAGCATCAGGTAAACTAGCAAGTTACTTGCTAGTTTAACTCATGCTGACCACCTAAGTACTTATTGTAAAATTTAAATATATTTGAGCGGCCATAATATATAGAAGGTGTAGTTGTCGAAACTTGATACCTTCATTCGTCCTAGAAGAGCTCCTTCTATTTTAATAAGGCTTCTATAGCTTGGAAAGGCATATTTTCTTATGCATGTATTAATTAATCGTGTAAAGTACCTTTTCTCAAGCTGCTATATGGGTCAAAGATTGGTAAAATCATGGATTATGCCTTTGAATACTGTCGTGATAAAATGCTCAAAAAATTGCTATACTCTTGACAATCTCCAAAGCAGCCAAGCTTGCTTCGTACCTCTTACGAGGTCCATATGAATTAATCTTAATCTTTTTGCATTCACTTACTTGTCGTGGGGATTTTGCTTTATGGTGACGGCAGGGACACCTTTATCTGACAGTACCACAAGATTGCTTGCCTGTGGTATTTAGGTTTGCATGGTATGTGTGAACTTGGAATTTAGGTTTGCATGATATATGTGAACTTAGGTTCTGTACTAAACAAGACACACATATTGAATAGAACACATGTGAGGAGTACATTTGTGTGAGGTTCTACTTATCAAAGTTCAAAGGTATCATGCCCACTGGAAATGGTGACTGATGCAGTTAATCTCATATCCCTCGCAAGATGAATTTCACTATAAACCTGACCCTGTAAGTGGCCATGTGGGGTAAACTTGGGTAAGTTCCTCTCAGTAGTTGACTGCTTTCCTAAAAATATTCTGTAATAACTGACATTTGACAAAATGGGTGCTGATTGAGATAGAAAACAACAGAGAACAATGGTTACTATTTTAAGGGAGAAAGGTCAAGGGATTCACCAAATTATTTGATATTATCAATATTTTTAAAAAGAAAAACAATCAATATAATTAGCAATGTTCGAAAACTCCGCCGCCCAGCCACCTAGGCGGTCGCCTATTTGGATGAGCGGTCAAAACGCCTAGCGGCCGCCTAGGCGGTTTAGTCCTGGGAGCCTCCTTGATGCAATGTGCCGAGGGCAGAAAAATGGCGTCGGCCAAGGTTAATTTTGTAACCCCCACCCCCACCCCCCAAAAAAAGGGGGAAAAGGGTTTTGGGGGGTATTCTAAACCCTCACAACCTAATTTGTGGCTCCTATAGAGATCAAAAGTTCCTAATAACCTCGAATCTGTAATTTATCAAAATATCGATTTTATTTTTTCGATTTCTTCCCAAAACAAAGGAAATAGTTTGTGGGTGTTTTTGGAGCTTCTAGAAATTGATTTTGAGGACTTTTGGGGACCCAATAGACGAGGTTTTGGCCGACATCATTTTGAGTTTGATATTTTAAACATTATCATATTTGAATAAGGGTTTTGATTTGTTTTTGTTATAACATATTATGTTGTGATTCATTTGTTTTTTCCTTTTACTTTTTTTTTTTCTTTTATCATATATTCACCTTTTCGTAGTTGAAAAATTGAATTTTTGTTTGTGATTAATTGAATTTTTTCTCATTTGGACGATGAAATTGGGTGTATGTTGAGGAGGGCGATGACTTTGATGATGATGGCATGACGTCATCATCATCAGATGCTCCTTTGGATGCACTTGAACACCCCGCAAGGTGATGCCAAAGAGTTGTTTGGTTGACATTAGAGAATTGGGGTGGTGACATATAACATGTATTTGATTATTTTTTTTTGCCTTGTTGACTATGTGTATTATTTATAGACCTTTAGTTTTGGAAAAAAATTATAGAGCCGTGGCTCTAAACAATCAAATTAGAGCCCACCTCAAAAATTTCACCAGAAAAGGTTGTTTTGATGCCCAAATATCCTCAAATTGATCATCTGGACATCAAGATGCATGTTCATGAGAAAAAAATGGATTTTAAGTTTTGGAAATAGTACTTCTTGTAACGCATTTTTGGATCGTCAATTTTTAAGATTTTCAAGTTTTTATAGATCTGCTCGATCTACATTATTTTTGAAGTTTTAAATTTTATAATTAAAGATGAAAATATATTTTAAGGCTATCACAAAGATTTTCAATATTGAAACCACATTTCTCGACACTATTTGAAGGTGCGATTTACTTTGATTGTTTAGAGCCTCGGCTCTATACAAACAGTACCTTTTAGTGTTTTTACAATGACATTTGGGATTTCATGCATTTTAATGTCTTACAATCTCTTTGAGTTTGTGTATCCGTAAATCTGTTCAGTGACTGTAATATTACGTTTCTCGTTTTCACAAAAGGGTTTTGGGGCTCTAAAATTGCCCTAAAACCTCCCCAAGACCTAAAACCCAACCCTAAGAACTCCTTTGTCCTTTTTTGGTTCGGGGGAGGGGAGGTTTTGGTTGGGGGTGGTTACCTTGTTACTCCCGCCTGTGTTTTTCTGAACATTGATAATTGGTATTGTTAATGGTCAATTTGGGGGAAAAAAATACAGTAATGTTTAACATTAAAAAAAAAAAAAACAACTCAAAAGGCAGTCATGATGTTATTTAACTTTAACTTGACTGCATACATGGTTTAGGTATGATGTGATTATCATGTCAAAAAGAAAAAGAAAAAGAGATCAGTCTGCCAACTGAGAATTGAGCGAAACATTAGATACTCTTCCATGTCTTGGACAGCTCCCAATTTTCTGTGACTCACTAGATATTGTATAATACAAGCAGTCATAGAGAAGTGAACAACATAGCAGTGAAATCGTCCTGATAGCTTATGGACCAATTAGGAACATGAACCACATTGTACATGCATGCCTTTCAAGAAGTCTATAGGAACTTTATGGGGCTTCTTCTAGTGTGGTTCAGTATGTTACCATCTGTAGTGGTTATGGGATGGACATCATTCATCACATTCTCATGCTAAAAGGAAAAATTTCATATATTGTGACTGGTATCCTCAGAATAACCTAGTGGTATTAGATGTGCAAATACCTACATTGCCAGGAGCTTGAAACAGAGAGTACCTGAAGTTAGGGTTCTATGCTCATGGAGTTTTTCATTAGCTTCTGAAACATGTGCTTGTTTAATTGCTCTTTATTAGTCTGATGATCAGCGTATTCGGTAGTTCAAAGATCATCATACAGTTTATACTTTACCATTATCTGAACAAACAATGTAGTTTAGAACAACTACCAATAAACCCTTTGAGCCTGTCCTCTTTTAGATTTGGTCGATGTTGACCTTATCCTATCATATGTTCATGCATTTTATATCGAAAGTGTTAAATTTTGGACTTGCCTTTTTCACGGCCTTGCCCTGTTTATAGGCTTAATCTGCATAACATCAAATGTTGTATGTATCTCTCATGTGACACTTAATGATGAAAACGGAAAACCTGGTCTCGTCTACTAATAGTTGCACATGAACATCCTCAACAAAACGCAGTGGCAGATACATGATAAATGACAATAATGGGAATTTTCTTGAGGCAGACTCACAAGTATGACCACAATCAGAGCGAATTTTCATATGCATTCTCATCAAGCCAAGAAAAAAAAATCATTTGCATCCTAAACAAAACATTGGGAATTATCAACATTTTCTTGACCCAAGTTTAGGACATTGAGGAATAATACTTATGAATAGACAAATCACCTTAGTTAAGAGCAAGACTTAAAAAAACAGATCGGTGACTCGGATCAGCCACTCCATAAACTGTTAGATTGGTGGATTGGCTATCTGGGCCGGAGAGTCGATCGGATCGACTGGTTTCGGCCTCAACTAATTTCAAAAAATCACTATAATTTATCAAAAATCTAGTTTTTTAGGTTTCCAAAAAAAAATAGTGCCAATTGCAAATAGTTTTTTTATTATTCTATCAAGTTTCATTATTTGGATGTCGTTTTATCTCACACCACACTCGTTCATTGCTTGATTTTGAATCGTTCTTTTGGGTATATAGGTCAAGTGAAAGTATACCACACACCTTATGGCAGTGCATCCACTCTTCATTTTTAGAACAAGTGTCTATGAATTGACTAAATATTTAATGGTCAAGCATAAGAGCAGGTCCATGTATAGGAATACAAATAACTCCACATTGGCTTTTTACTCTATCGTGTCCATGGAGAAGACAAACATTTTAACTAGCACGCACTTTGGGGCTGTGAGTTCCTTTGCTTATTAAACAATTATAATGGCAGACTAGTTTTTGGGGCAAAGATGAGTTTGCTTATCATCCATTTAAGCCTATTTGGATATTTCGGGAGGTAAATCCAAGAAATATCTTTAGTCATCTCATATGTAATTTATAAAATTCGCAACCTCAAATGGTCAGAGTTATATACAAGATTATGAAATTTTTATCATATGGACATAAATATAACTTCTCTCTTGCGTCCACCTATGCGGATAGTGGCCAAGGGTTACTTCCCAGGGACATGGGCTGAGTAGCCCGATAAACGGGTGTCGGCTGATGCGCCGGTGGGTAAGTTGGTTCCATAAGGGCAGGTGGAGCTCCCCTAGGCTGAGGGTGGTATTGCTGATGATGGTGGAAGGGATATGATGGGTCGAAGGCCGGTTGATTGGGCACCATCCCGGGGTCAGGTTGTACTCTACCGAACTGAGGGGGCCCTGGGTTAGGCTGGACTGAAAGATTAACTACATGCCCTAAGCTAGGGTTTCCCATGGCTTGAAGGATGGCTTGGGCTATCACGGTTGGGTCTATGGTGCTACCTACCATAGGCGGACTAACCCCTAAAGGTATTTGAGCCATTCTAGGGGTTTGGTGCTGCCCCCTACATTAGGTTGGGTGGTCTAAAGAGGTGGTGTGTGAGCCCTACGACTACTATGGGCATTAGAAGATCTGGTCGCACTATTCCTAGCAGAGTGGTATTTATTAGGCAGAGGAGGAACTATTCGGACCCGGGGATCATCTATGCTAGGATCATCGGCATGACCACCATTGAAGGCGCAAACCCTGTCCTGAGCTTGGTGTTGGAACGGTCACAATATTCTAGCTTGCTGAAGAATTGCACCCAGCCTGATCCCTTGGCTGTTTAGGGTCCTTCGGGCAGTACATACTTGATGACCCCTAGATCGTACCAGCAACTTAGTTGGTCACTGGATGGATGATTAGGTGACTAGACCACGGTCATAGGTGGGGCCTGACTACCAGTCCTAGGGGATGGTGGCATGCTGTCCTATTGGACACCCGTTCGACGGACTCGACCTTCGGTGCGAATTGGCGGTGGACTCGGTGTCCAAGTCCCGCACCCTCACACTTGGGTCGAAGTACATCTCGTTACTTAGGCAAACAATCACTCAAAAAGACACGGGTACCTCTACACTGCTAGTGGGTAAGGCCAAGTCATGGGTTCCTACCTAAGGATAAACCTTTTTAACAAATGAGATAAAATAACTAGATACACCCACCAGCGGTGCACTCTCGTTGAGGGCCCATGATCCAAACTACTCTTCCTATAAGAACTAGGTGTCTACATTGGAAGCCTTAAGGTCGAATGCAGTTTTTTTGAAAAACTAAATTTGAAAGATGTTTTCCATTCGTGCTCGCGAGTGCAAGTGTAAGTGTGTAAAGCAGCACAAGTGCACGTGAAAGAGTGTAATGAACAAGCAATAATGTGCGCAGACAAATAAATGAATGCGAGGTGCTACTCGTACTGGGAGATGTCGACAAGTCAATCGAAGTGCAATAGAAGTGAAGGGTTAGGTGCCCCAACAATGAGTGAACACCAGGCACGTTCGTGCCTAGCAATGTGTGCTTTTGGGCTGGAAAGCCGACCAAAGCACAATCTAGTGAGAGCCGTTGCTTATGCCAGGCTAGGCGCACTCAGAGTGCGACCCTTCTCGAAGTGCGGTTTGTAGTGAGGGGGTAGAGGCCCTTTCTTCTAGAGCTGCTGGGGAGGCAAAGAGATACAAGAAAGTGATAAAAGTACATTATCATGTAAAAATGGTATTCTCCAAGGCAACAGAGGGCTGACGCTGGTGTGAACAACATCAACGGAGTTGATAGTGTAGCCAGTGACCACTTTGTTACTTTGAGCAAGTCAGCAAGCTGAGGACAGGGAGGAAGAAGCCCGGCGCCAGTGCCAGTAGCGCGAACGCCACTATCAATGGCGATGGCTAAGTTTTTCCCTGAACTCTGAATGGAAAGCCAGAAAGACCCTTAAAAGGCCGAAAACGGGCTCTGAGAGGCCGAAATGTTCCCTGGGGTCTCAGAGGTCTGGCGCTATTAGCAATGGCGTCAGTGCTAGTGCTAGTGCTAGTGCCAATGCCACTAGTGTCCGACACTTTCTTGGGAAGACCATAAAGATGTTGAGGCAGGAAGGCGCTACTAGAAGTGGCGTTGACATGCTTTCCAGTGACATTTTCGTGTTTCAGCCCACAAAAGAAGCGAAAAGAGGCTCGAAATAAGCCGAGACAAACTCCGGGTTGATGTTGGCCTTCCGGGGATAGTGTCCAGAAGGTCACTTCAACAGTTAAGATGTAAGGGAAGCTTGATGGGCCCCACGGTGGCCGCCCGACTGTTTATACTAAAACATGCGGTCAAGGAACTCGGTCCTCGTCTTGGTTTCAGGTGTAACTAATCAAAAGAGTTGGTAGAGAAAGGGTCTTGTCAAGTTACATTTTGGGCGAGAATCGGGCCACAAAACCTTATCCCGTTAGGAATGCTGGCAAAGTTGGCTTCCCTTGCACCCTAACCTCGAAGTTCTGAGAAGATTTTGAAGTATTTAGTGAAGAGAGGCGGGAGATTTAATGAAGATTTTGGTAAAAGAACAAAATCAAAGAAAGTAATAAATGAAGCTTAAGGAACAAAGGAGGTCAAAGAAAGCAATAAATAGAACTAAAAGACCTATTAAATATGCAAAATAAGATTAAATGCAATTCATAAATACCAACATAAGCATGTAAAACTAGATTAAATGAGGCTCCTAAATGAAAATAATGAAACTAAAAAGAGGAATAAATGGTACTTGAGGCCGAGCTCGTAGGCCCGGCGCCCAGAATCGACGCTGATTCAGCGTAGATTGTTGCACGATCAGTCTCGGTCTTTGGGGTTTGACAGGGCAACTGAATATGCGTGGAAGAGGATCCAAAAGGTCTAATTATTCAGACCGCCTTCAAGTTAGAGTGTAAAAAGCTTAGGTTGAAGGTTCGGTGTTGGGTCGATGAGGGTTTGGTTGTAGTTTGGGTTCTCTATCTGGCACATCTTACACACACGCTATGAAAATTTTGGCCTCTTAGTCCGTCTTTTGGCGATAAGCAACTTTCTAAGGTTCCAATGTGAAGAATATGTTAATACATGCGCGAATTGGTGAGAAGAAGGAAAACGCTTCATCGGTTGCTAATAAGCAAAAAAAAAAAAAAGGATCCCACACTGGAGATTCAAAGAAAGAAAGCGTTTTATAAAAGGTTGGGTTATGTGACGTAATAAGTGTGTAATTGGTAACTACATGCACGAGTTGGTGAGTTACGTTCACATGGCATTGGGAAAAACATGTTGGGTTGGGTGACTAGTAAGTGCACAACTTCTCATAAAGCTTGGTAGGGCTGCTACCGTTTTTCTTAAAAGAAAGTGTTAAAAATTGTACAATTTTCAAGAAAATTAAAAGACCTCTAACAACACGTGGCAAGCCTATTGTCAGTTGGTTATGGTTTAGACTAACAGAGTTTGGCCAACTACTTATTGGACTGGCCAGTTCTATCAGAGAATCGGTCCGGACTGGCCAGTTTAAATGGGGAAATGACCGGATCTTGATATGTTACAGGATCCAGAACGATCATGACGATTCCCGATCCGGATCAGACAATTTCGATTGGGATTGCCTTTTTTTTTTTTTTGGAGAAATCCGGATTGCCAAATTTTCATACCAAGGGTCCCATAATATTTGGCAATCAGGATTGGAATCGCCTTTGGATCGAGGATTGTCCTGATCGTTACGATCGTTTCTTACTTTAAACTGGGCGGTCCGAATCAGTTCGTACTGGTTCTCTGACAGAATTGGTCGGTGCTGTAAGTAGTTGGCCGGTTTTGTTAGACTAGATCAGAACTGACTAACAGTAGATTGCTACATGGTGTTAGAGGTTTTTGAATTTTCTTGGAAATTTATGCAAGTTTTAAACTTTTTTTTAAGAAGAAAGGTGGCAGCCCTACTAAGCTTTGTGGGAAGCCGTGCGCTTACTACGTCACCTAAACCCTACACATTTTTCCTAATGTCGTGTTAGCACAGCTCGCCAACTCGTGCGTGTGGTTACCATTTACACACTTACGACGTCACCCAACTCAATATTTTACAAAGCGTTTTCTTTCTTTAAATCCCTGATGTGGGATTTTTTTTTTTGCTTCTTAGCAACTGCATGAAACGTTTTCCTTCTTCTCACCAACTCGCACGTGTATTAACAAATTCTACATACTGGAACTGTGGAAAGTTGCTTATCGTCAAAATATAGACTAAAAGTCCTGTGAGTAAAAGAGATAACTTGCACGTGTATTAACAATTCTTCATACTGCAACATTGGCAAGTTGCTTATCACCAAAGCGCAGAGTAAAAGTCCTTCGACTAAACGAGAGTTATATTTTTGTTTGTATGATAAAACTTTCAAAATCTTGTTTATGAATCTTATAAATTATTCATGAAGGTGAATAAAGATATTTCTTGGATATGCCTCCGGAACATTCAAACAAGGTTTAAATGGATGATAAGCGAACTCATTATGGCCCAAATATAGTCTGCCATCATAATTATCTAGTAAGCAAAGGAACTCACAATCCCAAAGTGGATGGCAGTTGAAATGCTTGTCTTATCCATAGACCTGCTGCAGTAAAAGCCAGGGTAGAGTTGTTTGTTTCCTATTTATGTATGTTTGACCATTAAATAGTTTGTCGATTCATAGATACCCTTGTTCTAGAAATGAACGGTAGATGTGTTATCATGATCCGTGGTATAATTTCACTTGACCTGCATTCCCAAAAGAACGGTTCAAAGTCAAGTAATGAGAAATTATAGTGTTTTGCTGAAATTATTTGAGGCTGAAACAAGCCGATCCGACCGATTCTCTGATCTTGATCACTGATCCAACACGTTTTTTTCAGTGGCCAATCCGGGTTACTGATCCGTTTTTTAAAACTTGGTTAAGAGCATTCAAGTGTTACTGCTGTTGATAAAACCTTGAAACAAAAGATTGGATACTTTTTATGTGCGAGAACTTATCGCTGCGTTTTCAAGTAGCCCTGCATAAATTTGGAGTTTTTAATCTGATGGTTTATGAAATATTTCATCGACAGAGGTTCCAATGGTCTTTAGCAACCAATTAGGGCTTTCATAAACATATGCACCATGGGAGTCCTTTCCCACAAATTATTGGGGAATGATTTGTTCAGTGTAAGTTATCAACTGCTATAACAAATCATAAAAGTTTTTGGAGATTAAGCTGTATGTGACCAAGAAGAGAATTCTTAAATGCTAAAGTTGAAACCATTCTGGTTCTAGGATAAAATGACTGTTCATGACAATTACAAATCATGTTGATTGGTGTAAAGATAGATCTGACCAATTCTGGCAACCATCAAAAGGAGGTGTCTCTTGGTGCGATGCAAATTTAAATTATTGAATTAATTGCCTTGGGTTTTTCAAGTTCTTGATGGATCTATTTGACAAAAATAATCCAGGCTGCAACATTAATACTGGTACCATGATTTTTGACTTACAAGTGCATATTATGAATATTCAGCTGCAGTGATCTGGTGTTTCAGAGAATTATGGTTAAACCTTATCTTACTGCTTAGTTGTATGCAGTTTTGCATACGGTTCTATTATTTATTACAGCAAGGGACTTCTTGAAAATTTTGTTTTAAACACTATTTATTCCGAAGGAAATTGCAATTATATGATCACTCAGTTTGACACAATTGTTCTCCAAGACAAAAATTATGTACCTCCATATAAAAAATATGTGAACTCTCTCTCTCTTCAATGTCGCTTGATCTCTCTACCTTTGGCTTGCCGCAGGGTCAACTGATGCAAATGACTATGATGGTGACCCCCAACTTTAACAAGGAACTCCACTACCTCAATAAGGAAGACCGCCTGCTGCGTTGGCTTCTAGTGAAACATCGCGATACCAAATATGGACTCGAATTTGTAACCGACTCTTCAAAAGATTATCACCAATTCCGAAGAAGTGGTATGTATGAAGATGATGATGATGATGATGAAGATGATGATGACGACAGCGACTATGAATTAGATGACGAATCTCAGGCCTAAGCCTTTTTACTAGGCTGGTATGTCAACTTCACTGTGTCTATAACTGCTGCTCTGAATTTTGGGAGATGTTTTTTAAATTATTCTCTCGGTTATATTCACTGATTGGAAACTTGGTGACTAAAGCTTGGACTCACTCGAGTCACTTGGACCCGATAAGGGTACATGGTCCAATCAGAATTCCTCAGGAACCATCCGATCTAGACGGTTCTTATGACTGCTGTATTAGATGAGCCGGCTACCTTGGGCTGGGCCTGTGGATTCCCATTGATTTTGATTGCTGGTTTTCTTTCATTTTGTAATGTATTGCTTGGCAAACACTAGCAACTCAATGAAATAACAAGCAAGGAGTGGAATAGCTCTCGAAAGAAGCGGCAAGTCATGAGAAGGAAAAATTTCGTACGTGCCCCTCCTTTATTTATCTTGCTATGAGGTATTAATTTTTATAAGTATGTACTACCTGTTGACATATCTCTTCTTTCGTCTTTATTTTACCTGGTTAACTACCCCAGATAATGACTTTTACCTCAATAACTCGTTCCTCATCTCCTGCGTTTTTTTTTAAAAGGAGAAGAGAGAGGATTGCTACAAGAAATTACATATTTATTTCGGTAAATTATTTGGGGAAAGATAAAAGGAAGGGGAATGAAGAGACAAAGGGGCGAGATAATATATGTATGCTTTTAAAAATTAATATTGTGAGAAAGGTTATTATGAAATTGAAAGCTTTTTTGAGGAGCTTGTACAAAATTCTCTGGAAAGAACCCCAAAAAATAAATAGAAACAACTTAGAACCCAAAAGAATACATAGAATAGTAATTGAGATGGGCATGCCTTAGTTTTCATTCTCATTGATACCACCTATTAGTACTTTAAAAAAAATTAAGTCCTAGATTATTTTTGAAAAAAACAGATAGGGCCTCGTCTTCTCAACTGAATTACCCAAAAATTCCCAACTAAATTACCTCAAAAAAAAGAAAAAAAAAGTTCAAGAGTGATTGTTAACAAAGGTGAAAGGAATGATCAGCTATTTGGTTAACCTTTCCCTTTTCTTGACATCTACAATAAAGACCTCACAAAGAATTTGTACAGACAGAAATGAGAGACCTCATCTTATCATAAACTATGTTAAAGTAAGAGCCACTACCCAGATGCAGTCGAAGATATAGCCACCAGTTCAGTCATGACTTTGGCCATCTCCTAAATTGAATCTTGATGGAGTCTTGTCCGACAGTTCATAATCTAAACTTGATTCAATGACACCTTAAAGATTACTGAGTTGTTTCTCTGAACACGGAATGTCGAAATTCTGGCTTTTGAATACATTCTCATCGCATTTCTTGTTGCTCTTCAACCATCTTATGAGGTACCTACCATGCTCATCGATTTGTAACTGCAGATTCCTTTGTGACATGTTTCATATATACAACCAATTGGAAACATGTGTGTATGTCTGTACGTGTGTGTGCGTGTGTTGATATTAATAATGGTGAAAAGTGCAAATTGTATACCTCTAATTGCTCGTGCAGGTGCCTCTGCACATCCATTTACAAGCCTACTGCCTCTGTAATTTTCGTGTCACTGTTATATGGCAACTACATTAAAAAGTGATAATTAAGCTTAATGAATTGAATAGAACCAATGTGATGTTTCTTTTTCTTTTCCTTTTTGTTTGCCAACACATGCCATTTTTTTGGGACAGAGGAAAGCCATGGAAAATCATATCCAGCAAGTCGAAAGAAAGCTACATTTTCAGGTGTCATTGGTCGTTTTTCTCTCGAGCCTCCTTGCACCCAAGCAAAAATAATTTTATTTAACTACTATGGCACGTTTGGTTCACATGGTTAAGTGTGAGAATATTTTTATACCAAATAATTTCACAAAAAAAAAGTTTCTCGTGTGGTTAAGTGTGAGAATATTTTCATACCAATTGATATTAGTACATCTTTTCACACCAATTGGCAACTAATTGATGTAAACTTTTTCGACACAACCACATGAGAATTTTTTCATATGAAACTGTTTTCCAGAAAACAATTTCATGCGAACCAAACATGCTAGAGATTTTTTTTTCAGAAGAAAATTAATAATCATAAAGAGATTAGTATACAATAAACAGAAGATATGCTTAAATCGTTGAACAGATGAACAAACAATTCAAGGAGGCTACAAATGTAAAGTTTGTAGTGTGTTTTTTCTCAAAAGGGCGAAAAGGAAGACGCTCCACAAAGAGGAAAAAGTTCATAAAAAGCTTCATACTGTTAAGGTAAGGTACACTTCAAAAACAAAATCTTATTCCGACTAGAAAACCTCCAATTGATTTATATGGAAAATGGACAGGATTCCAAGTCCTACATGTTGATTAAAATAAATTTGGGGTATTTTGTAATTTTTTATTTAAAATATATTTTAAATTTTTTTTATAGTTATGTTTATAAAATGAACCTACATCTCAAAATCTAGAGAATTATCTTATGTAATTAAAAAATAAAAATAAAATACTAAAATTAATTTTTGGCCATTAGATATAGCCTTGTGAAATTTCATCCATTAGAATGGTGCTTGTGCACCCTTTCACCCGTTGTAGTTGGGATGCTTTTTCATTTGAAATATATGCTAGTATGCTAACTAGTGCGTGAACAATTAGTGGAGAGAGAAATTAGATCTCAGTGACAATGGGCCTACATCAAGGGTTAGCTCTGAGCCCATTTCTCTGGTTATGGATGAGTTAACTATGCACTTACAAGATGATGGGTATCATTGTGTATCTTGTTCGCAAATAATATAGTTTTGATTGATGAGAATAGAGACATCATCAATGCAAAGTTAGAATATTGGAGGGATTCTGTAGAACATAAAAGGTTTTAAAATTAATCGTATAAATACAGAATATGTAGAATGCAAGTTTAACAATGATAGGACTAGAAGCAGACAAGTAGTTAAGATTGATGGTTTAGATATACTTAAAAAAGATTGTTTCCAATATCGATGGGCAATAATTTAGTAGAATAGAGATATTGAGGAAGATGTTACACATAGAATTAGAGCTAGATGGGTGAAGTGAAGATGTGCATCTGGAGTTTTATGTGATTGTTGCTTACCATTGAGATTGAATGAGAAGTTCAAAATGAAGGATGTAAGATCAACCATGCTTTATAGGACAAAATGTTGGGTGGTCAAGAAATAATATATCTATAGGATGAGTGCAGCTGAGATGGAGATGTTGAGATAAATAAGTGGTAATGCAATAAATGCTTGAATTCGAAATGAATACATACAAGAGAACTTAGCTGTGACTTCAATAGGCAATAAGATAAGAGAAATAGATTTAGGTGGGGTTGGCCATGTGCGGTGTAGACCATTACAATGCTAGTTAGGAGGTATAATTTGGTTTAAATGGAAGGCTCTAAAAGGCAAAAAGGAATACCTAAAATGACATAGATATAAGTAGTGAGAAAATATATGATGACTTTCGGTCTTACGGACAGTATAGTCCATGATAGAGAAGAATGAGTGAGCATGATTTATGTAGCCGACCACAAATAATTGAGATAAGGTTTAGATAATGATGATGACGACTTTATTAAAGTCTTGTTCTATTTTTGGAACAAGAAATAAGATGGGACGTTTTTATAATATAACCTCATTAAGTCCTTTAAAGTTTCCATGCCAAAAATAATGTGAATAACGTGTTTGTTTTGGATTTCAAGTCTGGACTATTAGTTCTTAATAAAAATAATATATTCTAGATTTAGAAACCAAAATAAGCCATAAGAATTTAAGTCATTTACTCAAACTTAGTGTTTTAGGGGATGGGTTGTGTTTGGTAGATAATCAACGTAAAATTTTGTCAAAACCTTTTATGAATCCAAAAAGCTGACCCCAAGTAATTCGGAAAAACCTTTGATGATAATGATTCAAGTCCAGTGTTTTTAAAACCTGGATGATTAAGATATTATCTTCGAACCCAAATTATGTTTCATTGGTATTGCAAGGTTAAGGAAACTTTATCTTATTCCTAGATTAGAGTAGCCATGTTCTTACAAAGGAGGAAATTAACCAAACCATGTCAAATTTATGGAATAATTACTCTATTTTATTAAAAGTAAGAGCTCTAACACTTCCTCAACCGTACAAAAATAATAAGGAAGAAATATAAAACATAATAAGAAGAGTCTGCATATGAATTCGGATATGTAAATATAAAATTACAAAAATAATAAGGAAGAAATATCGGACTAAGAGCTTGTTGCATGCCAATTTTCCTAAATTGGATGGTTTGATATTAGAAACATTGGACTATCCAAAATTCTCATACCCACTATGTGGGTGAGTGATAGAATGGTCCATTGTTTCTAATATCTGACTGCAAAAAAAAGACCAAAAAAATAAAATAAAAAATGACATATGCATAAATTTGGAGAAATATGATGTAATGAAAAATGGTTTGATAGGGCTGGAGCCCTACCAAGTAAAGCGTCACCTCATGACTAATAAAAAATTACAATTCTAGTGTTGAAAAACCTTTAAATCGATCATCTCAACTTAAACATTATGGTTGCGCAAAACAATTAGGATTTCAAATTCTAAAAATAGTGTATATTACAACAAATCATCTAGACCATCCATTTCGACTTAAAAATAAATGTTCACAAATCCACAAGATTTAAACCATTTTGTAAGTTTCAAATTTTATTATCGGAGTTGGAAATTAATTTTAGAGCCATCATGAAGATTTTCAATGTCGAAAATGCCTCTCGGATGAGGATTTGGGTTGAAGCTTTATTTTGTTATCATAAAGCTTAGAATCTTCATCCTTCAGTATTTGACCATGATGGAATAGAGCATTGTTTTTTAAGAGAAATTGACGTATTACATGAGGAAAATATTTTGCCCTTACTTCATTATAGGGCTGAATATAAGACAAGTGCGTGGTACGAAATATCAATAATGGTTTCCAGGATCATGCTGAGAATTTTTAGAGGAAAATGGTTTGAACCCTATCAAAATAAGAAAAAGCCTCACCTGGTAACTCATTGAATATTGCAATTGAAGTATTGTTGTACTTCGATTATTTCGGCTTGAATATTATGGTTGTGAAAAAATTAGGATTTTAAGATCTAAAAATAATGCATATTGTAAAAATTATATTGATTGTCTATTTTGCTCGAAAAATAAGTGCTCAAAGATCCACAACAGCTGTACTATTTTTTTAGTTTCAAATTTTGTTGTCGGTGTTGAAAATTGATTATAAAGCCCATGGAGATTTATGTAACCAAAAGTTATTTCGGAAGGTGAGGCTTTCTTTTGTTTTCATAAAAACTAAGCCTTATAGAAACCTCATCCAATTTTAAAAGCTGCCAATTTTAAAAGCTGCATGTCTATGCCCTTATCATTAGTTGATCACAAATTCAGCCAAAGTAATTTAATGGTATAAAGGATTTTTTTGGCGTCCCTAGTTTTCATTCGTAAATAAGAGCATGTTAATCATGTGAGGCAAACACGCATTCAAAATATTGTCAAAGCCTTTTTCCAACTAATTGGGATTGGCTACGGTACAATAGCTAACATTTTTGTTTATTACGCAATATTATTATCTATTATGCAATAGTGTTCTGACGAGTGAAAAGATTTTTTGCATAATGCGATCCCTTTTTCCTCATGTTTTTTTCTTTTGATATGTTCAAGGTAGGATATTATGTTGGGGGATCTGTCCCCTTAACTTGCAGGTGCCCCAACCCCCTATCCTTGCAGGCTGGGATCCTTTTTTTGTTTTTTGCATAATCTCATTCTTTTCAAGAGAATTTCGTACATGCTTTTCGATGTGATATTCATTACTGATTTAACAGACAATAAACAACATATCCATAGAATGAGATATTATATTTAATAACAACGTATCATCAAGCAAGCTGGAAATATAACTCTTGTTAGATGGCTTCAAGCCTACAACTCAAATATATGAAAACTCATTGTCACAACATTGAAAGTTTTATGGTGACAGAAGAGATCACTATTTAGGGTATGAAGAGCATGTTATTCGGTGCAGGAAGAGAGGCACTGGGGCTCCCCCCGTAGCGTATTTTTCTACTACTTTTCTTACAATCTGTAAAAGAAAACAAAAAAAAATAGTGAGTGGTTTATATCAAATCAAGTGTACGAATAAGCTGAGAACATAACAAATTAATAGCGGTGGAAATGGACCCGAACCTGAGCCGCGTCTGGGTCTGGATATGGGTTCAAAAAATTGGACCAACGGGTTAGGTCCTGGTCCATGTGGACCCGAACTGGACTTGGACCTGGACCCAACTTGAATAATGTTTATTATTTAAATAATATTTAATACATAATATTTAACATAATATTTAATTATATATATTTTATTAGTATTTAGTCAGGTCCAAGCGCGTTTGGGTCTGGGTCCAAGTCCCACAATTATTTTGGGGTATCCGGACCTGACCTATTGCTACCCCTGCAAATTATGAAAATGGTTTTTTAGAGAGAGCGATATTTGACTTTGTAGTATAAAGTTGGGGTCCAGATAATTTGACCGTGGTTATGCAGTGCTCCTCCAAACTTTGAGCCTATGATCCTGAGGGAGCTTATTGTACAATTAGTCTTTTGTGCGAAAGACCTATTTAATAGGGTTATTTTTTATGGGATTGTATAGAATGAGACTATTTACCTTTGATACAAGGTGGTCACAATTCTTTACAATTATTTGATGTGAAGTTTCATAGCTTGGATGTATCTCAAAGATCGAGAAAATTTCTTTTGAAATTTGAGCTTGGTAAAAGAAATAATTGCAGCCACCCAATTTCACGTCCAATGGCCAGATTATTGTGACCACTTTGTATCAAATGTAAATGGTCTCATTCTATATTTTTCCATTTTTTTATGGAATGTTGGACTCTATTTAAAACTTATGATAATTTTCAAAAAAAGCAAATTAGATCTAACCACATAAAACACTTAAGACCATGTTCAATCTTAGGACGACACTAACATTGTGCACGTACAAAAGGCATTTGAAATGGAGAATACCTATAAAAATGCATCCCCTATTATTGTTAATTTTCTTTTGAGGAAAAAATGCATCCCCTATTACTTCTAAGCATTTGGTGGCATTGGGTATCACTATTATAGTTTTCTCAAAAAGCAGCAAATAAAGCCATTAATCATTTAATTTTCTAAAAAAAAGAGAGCAAATAAAACGTAATCGTCTTCGTTTCTATTTATATCATTATGACCCACTTTCTCTCCATCACCATCCAACTATTGATTAGAAGCTGATATAACTCTCAGGGTCATAGATTTTCCATCTATAATAATTTTCTAGAAAAAAAAAGGGAAAAAAAGTTTTTAGCTAAGATTACCATATACTTTCCCCTAAATGAGCATCGAAAACTCAATACTAAAGATTTGGTTGGTACTCAAGAAACACATCGTGTACCTGCTAATACATCACCTGATAAGTATGAATTGGCCGGTTATAGGCTATCAAACCTGCTAATACATCACCTGATAAGTATGAATTGGCCTGTTATAGGCTATCAAACAACGATTCATAGGTCTTTGAGAACTCTAATTATTATATCAAACTTTCTTAAAGAAAATTGCAATACAGGTCATTAGAGTACACATGAACATGGGTCCCAATCAATTGGTTAGGGGGTTATAGCCGGAGAGTGGATTGTAAGAATGAATGAATGGCCGTATTTTATGAAACTCTCTCAATCGATTACCGTTCAACCCATTGATGGGTCGGTGATAACTTCATGATCATGATGTTATTATGAACACTTAGATAGTATGCACTCTTCCATAAGTGAGCCTACGGTTTGGATTTACCCTTAAAAAAAAGCATAGGAATTGGCTTTGGGCTTAAGTAGTTAGCAACTTATGTTTGACAACGCTATATCTCAAGTTCAATTCCTACCACTAAACTACCCAATAAAAGAAAAACGAACATTCAAAAGTTAGAAACTCACTTTTATTGGGAGTAATAGTCTCCCTCTCAATGGAAAAATATGAGAGGCCTTTGATGAGTTCGGAGAGGGAACATCTATTGTGCTAAGAGGGAGAGCCTCTTGAGAGGGAGATGAGCCTGGAGATGGGGATGTGCCCAAAGAAATGGAGGCCAAGGCACAGAGCACAAGGGAGAATATCACTATAAACTTCATGGTAGCTAGGCACATGCTTTCTTTGTTTAGAGGGTGAAAGGCTTTGGGTAGCTTTGTAGTTGATCATTTGAGTTATTTATATAGTGAAAATTATGGTTAAATTTTAGACATATAAATCACTCAAATATCATTAATCCACTGTTCAGGGGCAAGCATGGGAACATAAGGTACCCAAAATAGTTAACAATTAAATAGCCATTTAATATATCTCTATCCATATTGAATTTTTCTTTATTTATTTTCTTTCTAAAATGGTTCTCTTTCTCTAACTTTCTCCTGATGATGATGTGAAAGTTATTTAGAGAAAGAGAACCATTTTAGAAGGAAAATAAATAAATAAAAGTTCAATATGGATAGAGATATATTAAATTGCCAATTAATTGTTAGCTATTTTGGGTACCTTGTTTTCCCATGCCTACCCCTAAACAGTGGATTATTTGAGTGATTCATGCTTATCCACCCCAAACAAAAATGATTCTTCACTGCATGCCTAGACTTCAACCCACAAAAAAAACTTAAAAATCTTCAAAGATGAAGAAGAGAGAGGAGTTTGCAATTTTGAGATTAATTCACATTGGTGGTGGGGGGAGGAGTCACATGGAAAAAAAAATAATGCTGCTGTTGCATGACTAGCATGTATAGTATTAAAATGCATGTGTTTGATAATTTCTTACTTTTGAAATCTACTAAGAACTTTGAGTTTTTCAATAGCAATTAAAAAATCACTTAGTTTGATGGAACCATACAAATGCTAATTTTATATTTTAACTAGAACTTATTATATAAGAGCTTCTCTCTCAAATTTCAAACTCGTTTGAAACCTCTCTTATTTTTCTTGATTTGAAATATTTGATTTTAGTTTTAAGATCAACTAACTAAAAGCATGATTAAATCGAGAGTCTTGATTTAACCAAACAATTCACCAACATATTTCCAAAAATCTATTAAAAGACCATATTCCAAACTAAAATGTCAACAATATATTCCAATGATAAAACATACTGTCAAAAAGATAAAAAAAAAGAGTAGAGCTAGAGCAAGAGTTAGATAATGAAAAACATTTTTTCCTTCTCTAAATCAAGAGAACCACTGCAGAGATGAATGTAGAGTGATTTAATCACAATATTGATAATTAAGTTGTTGGGCACTACAACTAGGTTTGAATACTTACATTTGCTTACACATATTACTTGGTACAAGTAAGCCTTTTGTTTCATTATCCCTGTATAACCATCTTTTGTCTCTACTTTTGGGAAGTTAGACGAAACTTGACTTACACTGGTTCTTCTTGGCTTGTCAATCTATCGTTATTCCCCATGTGCTAACTATGGCAGTTGCAATGATATTCATATAAATAGGTGTCGTTTGTATAAGGTTGCAACATTAAACAATCCAATTAAGGAGTTTTTCCAAATTTTATCATAACATGTAATTTTGGTGTAAAAAATTACTAGGAATATCTAAAAATATATTTTCATCTCTAATTATAAAATTTTAAACTCTGAAAATAGTTAAAATCAAGTAGATATATAAACATATGAAAATCTTGAAAATAGACGGTCTAGTCTAGATAATGTGTTGCAAGATGCCTTATTTATGAGGCTCAAACTTTTTATTTATTTATATTCATACATTTTGATGTCGAGATGATCAATTAGATGGTTTTTCAGCGTTAAAATAATATTTTTCGATAGATTTTTTAGGTGCATCTTTAATTCTACATTTTAAAGTTACAACCTTATAATAAACTTTTACTCTTATTATATATTCACATGTGGGTAAGCTAGTTGTGCGCTTAACATGTAATAACTTCGAAAAACAATAACTATGAATATAATCCTAGCAAAAATAATAAAAAATTAAAGACACGTAAATTTTGGTTGCTTACATGTAAACTACCAAAAGTTACTATAGCACAGTGGAAAACACCCATTTACCTAATTTATTCATTTCCCTCTTAAAAAAGGAAAAAAAGTCCAATCCATATCCTTAAAGGCCTGTTTGGAGTCTTTCGATCCATCATAACTGATCAGGCCATCTATCAATTTATAAGTAGCATGTTCATATCGATTTTCATTCATTTCCGCGACGCGTATGTAATTCATCAAACTTAATTAGAACAACTTAAAACCTATACCATCATAAATAAGATCCTAGCCTCTCATGAATCAATCAAATCCGAATAGTTTGAAAAATATGGCCTAGATATTGGATAAATCCTAAAATAACATAAGGTTCCCTATTCAAAAGGGGATTGGAACAGCACTCAGAGAGTTCAGAGCCCTTGATCTTTGGTGCTTTAAGCCTGGACCTCCCCAAAGGCCCATATGTTCAAACCTTTGGGGATGTGGCAGTGCTTTATGCCATTATAGGAGTGGCTCTCTCCCAACCCAAACTTCTCACTGTAAACCTAAACACTGTTTTCTCCTCATCAAACCCCCCCCTATGAGAGTTTAAAAGGGCGTTTAAGATAAAAACACACCTAAATCAAATGGCAGATTTTTTTATTTTTAAAATAGCCCTTTAGTATTTGGGGGGATTATTGCAAGGTTGCAGCTTTTTGGTGACTTAATCGATGAAATGGTGGTGGGGTTTGTGGCCTTCCATTCTGGAAGAAAGTCACATGGGGATGAAAAAATAATAAAAAGCAAAAAAAACCGAGGTTTTCATTTTTACATGATGTTAAACTACTAAAAGGGTTCCATAATAGCATGAATTTAAATTGTTGACTATGAGAGTTTTTCAAAATCTCACATTCCTCAAATTTCTCAAATTTTCCTTTCATATTTTCTCTTTTTTTTTAAAAAAAAATTATTTGTTAGTTTTTTAATTTCTTAATTATTCATTTCTTGTTTCATTTTTTATTTTCAAACTCCAAATACAAGAGGAATTCTAATAAGGATGTTTTAAAAATTATGCGTTTATCATTTCAAAAACTTCCAATTTCTTTGAATTAAAATTCGTAAATAGACATAAGAATTTATTTCTAGACCTTTTCCCAGTTTTTCAAAAATTTCTAAAAATATTTTCGAAAATGAAGGCATTGGTTCGGCTTGGAAATGATAACATTGTCCCCCATCTAAAGTTTTCACCTAAGATATCAGAGATTGCCCAATTCAAATATTAATTGTGCATTGGGGATGAGTGAATCATGGATTAACAAAACCTTTCCTAAACCCTATCTCTTGAGAGCACCTTCCAAGAAATCTGTAAGTCTTCCTCAGACATCCTCAGTAAAACCTGAAACCTTCAAAATCTTCAAACCTTCGAGCTATTAAAAGCCATAGGAGGCAAAAGGGAAAAGGAATCTTGACATAAAGCTAAATCCATGTTCATTTCATTTCATTCAACTTAAAAACTCAGAATTAATGGCATGATGGAACCCATGCAGTAATCTCGACTCACAATGTTGAAAACAACCTAGGAACCCCTAGACCAAGGCACAATTTCCTAGGTAACTAAGCAAATAACAGTCAATGTGCTAACATAATTGTTAGGACAACCATCCTCTGACCATTGGTTCTCTGATTTCAAGTTTCCATCGGTTGCACTTCTTCGACACTTTTTTTCCCATCGAAGAATAAGGAGCACTAAAGAGGGGCAAATATAGACACCTTTTTTTAATTTAATTTTACTTTTGAATTCTTAAAACCTTGAAATATAATATCTTGGTACTCCAGAGGACAAATTGAACCATAGTCCATACCCAGACCACCGTCTTGCCCAAATAATATAAAATATGCCATAGTTCCCAAATATCTTAATTTAGGAAACCAAATATCCTGAAATAAGCACATAACAATGCATATCCGAGAGAAAATATTCCAAGATTTGTCAAATTGATATTTTTTTAGCAGAATTGTTAAGAAAATATGTCAGAATTGAAAATGCAGAAAAAAATTTTGAGCCAGAGTAAGGCGGTTGTTTGCACGTTGGCATAAGGCTCAGTAACGAATACAGCGTTGCTGACACGTGGCTTCCCTCGAATTGTTTCAGAGTGTCGACTTCTATTTTTTTGGGATCTTTTTGCTTAGGACCCGGTTTCTATGAGGCCAAGCCCGTATATGTAGAAATGAGGGCCTCTT
>NW_006496932.1:1965408-2026559 GCF_000471905.2 Amborella trichopoda
TTTGGTAAAAGATTACAGGGGTCTTATTACAACAACATATGCTTCAAAATAAAATCAGGTAAAAAAAGATCTTAAAACTTGATGCCATTGAAATAACTATGCACTATGCTTGAGAATAAAAAAAATAAGATTGCAAGAAATAAAAGAGAAGAGTGCCGAAGATTACCTCAACCGGACTTATTACGCCTCACATCAAGTCACCACCATCCGATGGCGCGTGATCGATGATCTTGGTTCAATCTCAAACCGGGAAAGCAAGTTTAGGCTAAGCCACACCAATGGAACATGAATCCCTTTAATCACAAATTCAAAGCCTAGGTGAATTCCTTTAGTAACCTAGTTTGAGAGAGATAGATTCTCTTTTTGCGAAACCTTAAAACCCTAAGCCATAAATCCATAGTTGAGAGATGAGAGAGAGAGAAGAACTCCAGAAACCTAAACCCTTAGGTTCTTTTACAATGTGGGCGAGAGAAACTTTTCTTAAGAGAGAGAGAGATAAATTCTAAGTGGGATATGAGAGAGAAATATGGAATTAGGTATAAGAGATAAGGTGTAGAGATTTTTTGGTAGAGACAATCTTTTTTTATAAGATTTGAACAAGATTAGGGTTTCTTAGAGTTTTCCTTGACTTGCATCTTCTTGTGAGATTGAACATGGACGGTTGATCAAGGGTGACTTGTGGGGTGAGAGATATGAGCCATCCATTCTATAGATGAGCCATCCATTCTATAAATGGGCCATCAACATTATGGAAGGTGTGTGAACCCTTATTCCATTTCTTTAACTATTTTCTCATCAATAGAAAATAAGTTAAATTAATTTTAATTAAATATCGTGCATTCCATAAAATAGCACAGCTCTACACATATTTTCCATAAATCTATCAAAGATATATCAAGTCAATATGTACTTCCATATTAAGTCAATAAATGGTCAATACATACTCAATCCATAATTTGAGCATATGTCACAATTTAAAGTTACCAAAACATGAGATCACATGGACCACAAAACAAAACTTTCCATAGAATAGAAAGTAGTAAGAGGTGGGGCGTGCCACCCATGGGAGGCACATATGGGCCCCACCTTCTAGAAACATTATGGGTCCATGTGCACAATTGGCCCCCATGATTATTTTTTATGCATTTAAAAATAAAAAAATAATTTATAATGAATATTAAAACATTGTAAAATCAATATATTTAATTTTATAAATCCAAATATTATAAAATAAAATATCCAAAAGTTCATAAAAATTCAAATAATTATTTTAAAATAATCATTATCATAAAACAAACACAGTTAAATTAATGTAATGGGAAATGAATCCATACGGTTTAAGAATTGAATCAACAATTATGGGGCACTCCACCTTCAACTGTGGACTACGGACCACACTTGTTTTATCAGACCGATCCAGTGTTTTCCATGACCCACAGTCCAAGTAGGGGTTCATTAGTGGGTCACCAAAGTATGACTGATGAGCCAAGGGGTTGCAATCTCAGTCTGTGGATTACAGGTCTTCCCCTAGAGATGAGTCTAGGTCAAAAAGAGCTGATGCGACCATAGCTCTATGGCGTACAGGGGGATCTCTCGCACATGTATACGCTTCACCCTAAAAGGTGGATTTCTAGCTTTCTCGAATGATCTATTGATCGAGTGTGATGGCATATGGATGAGGTTTTGGCCCCCGTCTTTATAGGCCGTCATTACACACAAAGGTCATACAGTCCTTCGGCTCACTCATCCGAACATGTTCTCCGACCTCATCAAGGGTTAACCCATGAACCCTCATCGGTTTATTCTTCATGCCCACATAACATGAGTTTTTTCCAAGCGACTGACCTAGATCGTGAATCACAGTTCGGTATCTGCAAACATCGTTTGTATGGTCTGATCCACGAGGGACCACACTCCCATTGAATTCATGTTCCACTATATCATTTCATTTTACAAGCACTCATAAGGCCTTTAAGGGTTACATAAATCCAACAAGAATAAGATCATTGCATTGCATGTTCCTCTAAGTTGTAACTTTATTTAATGGCATTTGTACATATCTGATTTTTCCATTACATTTTTTTGATCAAATCCAAAAGGAAAATTGTTTCATGCTAGCTGGATCGCATTGCTACATATGCGGTCTAAAAAGTGTAAAGCATCCATCTTAAAGATGGATGCAAGTGGTGTTCCATATAAAACAATGGAAATTAACAGTCCAAATGTTTTATTTCTAGAATTATTATTTTTAGTTTTTAATTATTATTTTTTATCATATTCATGATCTCCATGCTAGAGTTTACATGTGCTTAAAAATTAAGTCTTTAAATCCATCTCAAAAATAGATTTATTAAGAGTCCGTATTTCTACATTTGCGAGCTTGGCCGCATAGAAACCAGGTCCAATCCATAGCATTCGTTATTTTTTAATTATCTAAGTTTTAGCAATGCATATATAATCCTTGCAAAATTAATGCAAAAGTAAAGACACACAAATTTCGGTAGGTTTACATGTAAACAACCAAAACTTAACATAGCACTTTGGGAAGGAAAAGTTTATATAAGGATGCAACCTTACAATGGAGAACTACGGATACACCTAAAAAATCGATCGGAAAAGGTAGTTTTAATGTTGAAAAACCATTTGATCTATCATCGAGATATATGATCATGAAAAATAAAAAGATTTTAAGTCTCAAAAATAGTGCTTTTTACAACATATTATCTACACCGTCCATTTTCAAGATTTTCATATGTTTATAGATCTACTTGGTTTTAACCATTTTTTAAATTTAAAATTTTATAATTAAATATAAAAATAGATTTTGAGATAATCCTAAGAACATTTTATATCAAAATTATATACCATGATAAAATTTGAAGGTGCACCTTACCTCTACACCTACGGATGCATCAGTATGCCCACTGCACCCCTTTGGAAAACACTCATTTACCTAAGAAAAAACTTGATATAAGGTTGCAACCTTAAAATGTGGAATTAAGGTGCACTTCAGAAATCCACCATGGAAGGTTGTTTTGAGTTTTGATATTGAAAAACCCTCTAATTGATCACTTCGACATCGAGATGTATGCATATGAAAAGACAAAGAGATTATGTATCTTAAAAATAGTGGATCTTGCAACAAATTATCTAGATCGTCCATTTTCAAGATTTTTAGGTGTTTATAGATCTATTTGATTTAAGCCATTTTTGGAGTTATAAATTTTTTTTATTTAGACATGAAAATAGATTCTAATGTCAACCTAATAAATTTTGACACCAAAATTATATTAATGATAAAATTTGGAGATGCACCTTAATTTAATTGTCTAAGGTTGCAACCTTATACAAGCCATACCTTTAACCTAATTTATCCTCTTTTTTTTTAAAGAATAAAAAAACTCCAATCCATATTCTTGGAAGGATGTATGTATTCAAGATATCAACTTCATCAAACTCAACTAGAATAACTTAAAACCTATACCATCTTAAATAAGGTTGAACAGCATCCTAGCGTCTCATGAATCACACAAAAATCCGAATAGTTTGAAAAATAGGGCCTAGATATTAGATAAATCCTGAAATGGCATAAGGGTCTCTATTAAGAAGGGATTGGAGTACCACACCTAGGGCTCGAAGCCTTGAATTTTGGTGCTCTACCTTGGACCTCCCCAGTGGCCCAAACAATGTTCAAACCTTTGGGGTGTGGCAGTGCTTTATGCCACCATAGGAGGGGCTCTTTCCCAACCCCAACTTTGAAATTCTTGCCCTAATGAGGGGGGGTGCTAGAAGCTTCTAAAAGATTTTAGGGAATATCCGATGATTTTTTATATGCATTTTCCTTCATTAATCTCATTTGTCAAATGAAGACCCTAGATCTTTGTTTCTTGGGAAAATTACTTGAACCCCCTTGTCAAACGTATTACATAGAGGACCCTTAAAAAAAAAAACATTTTCTCATCGTATGCCTAGACATTGTTTTCTCCTCATCAAACCCTCCTATGTGAGTTTAAAATGGCATTTAAGATGAAAATATATCTGATTAGCAAATTAAAAAAATAGCCATTTAATATTTTGGGGGAGTGTTGCAATGTTGTGGTTTCTTGGTGATTTAATCGGTGAAATGGAGGTGGGGTTTATGGCCATCCGTTATGGAGGGAAGCCACATGGGGACTAAAAGAATAATGAAAAACAAGAAAATTTGTCAAAGTGGCTGGATTTTTCTTTTTACATCCATTTGCCACATGACTTTAGAGGGCTCTATAGTAGCATGAATTTAAATTATTGACTATGTAAGTTTTCAAAATCTTTGATTCTTCAAAATTTCTTAATTTTTTGCTTTTTAATTTTTATGTGTTAATTTTTTATTTCTTAATTTTATTTTTTATTTTATTTTTGATTTTCAAAATCCCGGAGGAATTCTAATAGGGATGTTTTTAAATTATGTGTTTATCATTTCAAAATTTTTAATTGCTTTGATTTAAAATTCATAACCTAACATATGTATCTATTTCCAAAATTTATCCCAGTTTTTAAAAAATTTCTAAAAATATTTTTGAAAATGAAGGAGTTGGATCGGCCTGGAAATGATGACATTGTCCCACCATTTCATCTAAAGATCAAAGAGATGGCCCACTCCAAAAATTGATTGTGTAACTGGGAGGAGTGAACATTGGATTAACTAAACCTCTCCTAAACCCTACCTAGTGAGAGAACTTTCCAAGAGATCTAGAATCCTTCCTTAGACATCCTTAGTAAAACTTGAAACCTTCAAAATCTTCAAACCTTTGAGCTATTAAGAAGCCACAACAGGCAAAAGGGATAAGGAACTTGAGATCAAGCTACATTTGAGTTCATTTCATTACATTCAACTTAAGAACTCATAATCAGTGGCATGATGGAACCCATGCAGCAATCCCAACGTACATTGTGGAAAATATCCCAAGACCCAATACCCAATTTGTTAGGCAGCATAGCAAATAGTAGTCAATATGCCAACATACTTGATGGGACCACCATTCTTTGACCATTGGGTATCTGATTTCAAGTTTTTATCGGTCTCAATTGTCTACTTCTTCGACACTCTTTTGTCCTCAAAGAGTAAGGAGTACTAAAGAAGAACAACTATAGACACCTCTTCCAAATTTAATTTTACTTTTGAAGTCTTAAAACCTTGGAGCATACTATCCTAATCCACCATATGACAAATTAAACCATAGTCCATACCTAGATCATAGTCCAGCCCCAATACTCTCTAAAACTTGCCATAGATCCCAAATATCTAAATTTAGGATACCAAATATCCTAAAATAGGCAAATACCGCTACAGGTTCAATATAAAATATTCTAAGACCAGTTAAATCAAGAAATTTTTAGCATAATTTTTAAGAAACTATATCAGAATTGAAAATCCATAAAAACAAAATTTGTGAGTCAGAGTCAAACAATTGTATGCACACTGGTATAATGCTCAACGACGAATAAAACTTTCCTGACATATGGCTGCCCCCCGAACTTTCGGATTCTTCTATATTTTAGGATAGTTTTTCTTATAAATAGATCTTTCTAAGCCTTTTCCAAGAAGAAGACAGTGAAAACCCTAGCCTCTAAACCTTAATCCTAATTCCAAATCTGAAACCCTATACCATAGACCTAGACCCTTGAAACTGGGATCTTATAATGCCTTCTTCAGCCAACATTTAAAAATAAAAGTACTCTTTTCAAGTCAAATCAAAGCCCTAGAATGCAATATCGAAGATTAAAGAGCAAGGATTCAATCTTTGTCGTTTGTTCCAGACCTAACTCCTTATTCTAGGTTCTTTCTCCATTTTATTCTATTTTTCCTTATTATTCTTTAATTATTATTAATTTTTATATCTTTATTTATTGTTATTTAATGATTAATATTTAAAATCATGTGCAATGCATGTACATATCAATAGTTTATTATATATATATATATATATATTCCATCCCTCTCGGTTTGCTTTCACCCGTGCTTTTTGTTTGTATGCCAACTTTAAGTGGTCGGAAACATAAAAGATCCATTTCCTATCAAACAGCAAGCAAAAGGCTAATTTTCCTAAAAAAAAACCCATTTCCTACAGTACATTACATGAAAAATCCATTTTTAACAGTTATGGGGGCTAATTTTATGCTACAATAAATGGGTTCAATTGCCACAATCCTTCCAATAGGACCTATATAGCTTGTTCAAAATTCCTTAAAGAAAGACATGTGGACATTGATTTTCAAGATATTATTTTAAATTTTCAAGATATTTTTATGAGGTACTTGAATGAAGTGGAAAAAAAAATCATATATTAATGGTGTAATTTATACAAGGTGTCAACCTTAAACGATCAAAATAAGGCACATCCCCAAGTTCTATTGATAGATGCAATTTAGGTGCTAGAAACTCTTATGATGGTGAACAAATTTATTCTCGCTGCTAATTATAAAATTTAAAGCTTTAAAAATAGTGTTGATTGAACAAATCTATACAATTAAAAATCTTGAAAATAAATAGTCCTGATATTATATTATAAGATGTAATATTATTTTGGGATTGTCTATAAAGAGACCATTTATCTTTTGTATAAGGAAATCACAATTATTCTAGTCATTTTAATTTTAAAATGGGTGGTTGTAAAAGTATCATTTATTAGGCGAAAGGTTAAAAAAAAAACCCATCAAATTTCACATCTAATGAATGGGAACAGTTGCGAGATCCTCATACAAAAAGTAAATAGTCGCTTTGTAGACAATCCCATATTTTAATATTTTACTAAATATAAGATACAATATTTTTAATATTTAAAGGCTGTTGTTTTCTTCGTATCCACGCACGTCGAGTTATCGAATGATAACTCTATTAAGTAAAACTAAGAGCCTTAACCCTTGCTCGAACATACAAAAATAATAATAAGAAGCGACTATATATCTGAAGTTGAATATGAAAATATAAAATTATGAAAATATGAAGGAAGAAACATTATGAAAATATGAAGGAAGAAACATTAGACTTAGAGCTTGGCACACGCCATTTTTCCTAAAAAGATTTAAGGTTTTCGGACAGTTTTATGTTAGAAACATCAGATCATCCAAAATTTTTATGCCCACTATGGGTGATAGGACCATTCAATATTTCTAATATCTAACTGCAGAAAAAAAATGATGAAAATAAGGACCTCTAGATAAATTTGGAGAAATATGAACTAGTCTAATTTTTCAAAACTGCATGTCTACGCCTTTGTCATTAGTTGATCCATAAATTCAGCCTGAGTAATTTAATGGTTCCCTGGTTCTCGTTCTCGAGAAAATTTTGATGTTAAGAGCATGGTAAATAAGTGCACGTTAGTCATGTTCTTGGGGAGAAAAACCACGAGGCAAACATGCATTCATTCAGGAGGGAGTATATTTTGGTACAACTTCTAACATTTTTGCAGTGTTAGCAAACTCGACCGGTCCAACTCGGAGCCGGCCACTCAAATTAGAGCGGGACGTTGGCCGATTCAATTTTGGCTAGTTTTGGTGGTTTGGCTGAGTATTTAAAATATATATATATATATAATCCTTAAAAGTAAGGGATTTGTTTGTAATGTGTTTTTTAATATTTTTTAATCATTTTGGTAACAGTTGATAGTGTTTTGGTCATAAATACTTTTTCTTACATTTTCTCATGTGTTTTGGCCATAAATACTTTTCTTATATTTTTCCATCTTTGCTAAAAAATTTCAAAAATATTCTTGGGCACAAATCGATTTTTATTAAATCCATTTTTTCACTGATTTTCAACTTCAATTGGATGTGTTTTGTTTAATTATTCTTCAAATATACTTTTCATTTTTCTTTTAGATTTTTTTGAACACTCTTTGGACAGGCCAGAACCTGCCTAATTAGGCTAGTTTGATTTTTCAAACAGTGTGCATTTTTGTTTATATTGCACTATCCCCCCAAATAGTGTGCATTTTTGTTTATATTGCACTATTTCCCCCAAACAACGGTAGGAATAAAGCCCGGGACGTTATGTTGAGGCATCCGTCGCTTAACCACCGATTCCCCAACTCTATTTCTTTGCATGCTAAGATCCTCTTTTTGCTTTGTTTCAGTCTCCTTCTCGAGTGAATTTTGTACATATGATAATATTCATTATTGATTTAACATACTAGAAACAACATATCCATAGAAAAATATATTAGATTAATAACATATCACCAATATAGAAATGGAACTCGTACTAGATGGCTTCAAGCCTACAAGTCAAATACACGAAAACTCATTGTCACAGCCTTCAAAGTTTCATGGGGACTAGACTTATTAGATCACTATTTAGGGTATGAAGAACATGTTATTCGGGGCTGCAAAAGAGGCTCCCCCCATGCGTATTATTCCGCAACATTTCTTACAATCTGTAAAAGAAAACAAAAAACTAGTGAGTGGTTCGTATCAAATCAAGTATAACAAATTAATAGTGATGAAAATGGACCCGAACCCGGGTCTGGGTATGGTAAAAAAATTCGACCCAGTGGGGGTTGGGTCCTGGGCCATGTGGACCCAACCCGACCCGACCGAAATGGTGCTATTATTTAAATAATATATAATATTTAAATAAAGATAACTATATATTTATAGTTATAATATTTAAATAATACATATTGAAATTTCTCCACTCCTACTGATATTGAGATGAGAGGAATCTGATTCAATAGCTTTTAATACAAGGAATTGCTAGGGCTTTTGAGTTCTGCAGGTTATTGATTTCTTCTCTAGATACAAAAAGATCCGAGGCCATTGCACGATTACACAACCCATATAGGATATATAGGATTTGGGGGCTTGAAATAAGCACCTTGGTTTTCATGGCAAGTTTCTCATTATTTTTCAAGAGAGAGAGAACAGTCCCCTTTTGACTGATGCTCCTTGCATCATAGAGAGAGAGAACAGTCCCCTTTTAACTGATGCTCCTTGCATCATAAGAAAAAGCCACTCGAGATCCTGGTTATTTAAAATTTTAAAGAAAAATGCCATTAAATTTTAGTCAAGAATTATATTGAACACTACAATATTCAAAGATGCCCCATTTTTTGGAAAATGATTACTCTAAATTGAGGAGACAAATAAGAAGCAGGAGATGGAAAAAACAATCACATTCTTTCTTTATTTCCATACAATCATCTCATTTTGTACTTTCTCTGTTTTGAAAATTTCAAGTACCTGTGGTCTATGGAAGAAGAGAGAGAGGTTCAACGCACCTAAGCAACAGAGGGTGAGACTGGTGAGGATGAAGAAGAGGAACTTCGCATCAAAATGACCCATTTATTTTTCTCCTTGAAACAAAGTTTTGAGTTTTTGGAGTGAATTACAAGAGACCCAATTGGTTTTTAAATGTGCTACCAAGCATATGAAATTATCGAATCAGTCTTAATACAACAGTAACCTATTTGTTCTTAAGAATTTGTTTAACACATTGCGTGGAAAATTTACAGGTGGAATTGAGATGCAGAGGGTAAGGCTTTTTTTGAGAGAATATTTGACTGTATTAGTGTATTACTAATGAATATCAATTTTACTGATGCAAAATACTAAACAACATAATTATTAACAAATAACAGTAAGTGTCAACAAATTCTCACATTAACAAATAAATATGACTAAATTCAATAAAACTCTTGTTCTGATAAATGTCAGATTTATCATTTTCTAATAGATATCATAGTTTTTAATATTAGAAATGTCCATTTTTTCCTAAAATTATTAGTAGAATGCAGGCAAAACTAGATTGCTGGAATCACAAAGAAACACCAACTTAGTAATTGAATAAAAAAATTTAATTTTTTTTTGCTGAAAAAGGGGAAGAACATGAGCTTAAAAAAATAATTCAAAAACTTAAAATATAAAACAACAAATAATCGTACCTGATTTTGATGAAATCTCGTTCTGCCACGATCAGTCAGCAAAAAAAAAGGGATCAAATTGATGAAGTACAACCACAGAAATCGAGATTTGACGGAAAACCCTAATCCGATAAAAAAAAACCCAAATTTCAGTCAAGAAATTCACAATCCGGCATTTTTTGGGTTCAATCCAACCCCAATTGATGTTTTATATATCTAAATAGTGATTCCTCTCTATTATTCATAAAAAAAAAGACCAATTTTGATGAATTTTGATGACGTTTGGTGACAAAGGAGAAGAACACGAGCTAAAAAAACATAATTTGTAAACTTAAAATATAAAACAACAAATAACCGTAGGGATCAAATTGATAAAGAACAACCACAAAAATCGACATTCGGTGGAAAACCCTAATCTGCTAAAACATCCCCAAATTTCTTCACGGAAATTTTTTTCTTACGTTGGATCAAAATTTCCTTGAAGAAATTTGGGGATTTTTAAGCGGATTAGGGTTTCTGCCAAAAGTCAATTTCTATGGTTGTTCTTTATCGATTTGATCCCTAGGATTATTTGTTGTTTCCTAGATAAAGTGGTTTCTAGAAAAAAACGAGCAAATAAAATGTAATCCTATTCATCTTTATTTATATCATTAGGAACCACTTTCATCCAACTATTGATTAGAAGGTGATAACTCGGCCCTTGGATTTTCTAGCTATAATAATTTTCTAGAAAAAAAAAGAGGAAATAATATTTTCTAGCTAAGATTATCATATACTTTTCCCTAAATGAACATTTAAAGTCGAAAACTCAATGCTAGAGATTTGGATGGTACTCAAGAAAAACACTTGTGTCCCTACTAATACATTGCCTCATAATTATGAATTGGCTAGTTATAAATAGACACAGGGGCTATCGAACAACGATTCATCAAACGGGTGATGACATCGCGACCATAGATCTTCTAGAACTTTAATTATTATACCAAACTTTCTCAAAGAAAATTGTAATACAATCTATGTGGTCATTAGAGAACACATGACCATGGTCCCAATCAATTAGTTAGGGGGTTATGACAGGAGAGTCAATGTAAAGGTGAATAAATGGCCCTATTTTATGAAACTCTTTCAATCCCATTGATGGGTAGGAGATAATTTCATGATCATGATATAATTATGAATGCATAGATGGTACACACTCTTCCATAAGTGAGCATAGGATCTGATTTACCCATAATAATAATATAAAAAAAAAAGAATAGGAATCGTTCTTGGGCTTGAGTGGTTAGCAATTGATGCTTAGCAGCTATATCTCAAGTTCAATTCCTACCACTAAACTACCAAAAAAGATAAAAAATTGAACATTTGAAAGTTAGAAACTCACTTTCAAAAAAGATAGAAAATTGAACATTTGAAAGTTAGAAACTCACTTTTGTTGGGAGTAATGAGTCTCCCTCTCAATGGGAAAATATGAGAGGCCTTTGATGAGTTAGAAGAAGGAGCATCCATTGGGTTAGGAGGGAGAGCCTCTTGTGAGGGAGACGAACATGGAGACTGGGATGTGCCCAAAGAAGTGGAGGCCAAGGCAAGGAGCACAAGGGAGAATATCACTATAAACTTCATGGTAGCTAGCCACATTCTTTCTTTGTTTAGAGGGTGAAGGTTTTGGGTTGCTTTGTGGTGGACCATTTGAGCTATTTGTATAGTGAAAATTATGGTTAATTATTAGATGATAAATCTCTCAAATATAGTTAATCCGTTGTTTAGGGGCAAGCTTGGGAAACAAGGTACCCAAAATAGTTAATTAATCGACCATTTAATATATCTCTATTCATATTGAATTTTTATTTATTTATTTATTTTTAATATGATTCTCTTTCTCTTGATGATGATGATGATGATGATGAAAGTTATTCAGAGAAAGAGAACCATTGTAGAAGGAAAATAAATAAATAAAAGTTCAATATGGATAAAGATATATTAAATGGCCAATTAATTGATAACTATTTTGGGTACCTTGTTTTCCCATGCCTACCCACCATAAACTGTGGATTAACTATATTTGAGTGATTCATGCTTATCCACCCCAAACAAAAATGATTCTTCACTGCATGACTAGACTTTAACCCACAAAAGAACTTATAAATCTTTAAAGATGATGGAGAGATATGAGAACTTTGCATTTTTTAGATTGATTCACATTGCTGGTGGGGGAAGAGTCCTAGGGAAAAGTAAATCATGCTATTGTTGCATGGCTAGCATGTATAGTATTAAAATGCAGATTTTGATAATTTCTTACTTTGAAATCTGCTAAGAACTTTGAGTTTTTCAATAGAAATTCAAAAATCATTTAGTTTGATGGAACCATATAACTGGCCATTTTATATTTTTAACTAGAACTTATCATATAAGAGTAGGGCGAACGACATTTTGTTATACTACTCTAGCTATACCCAAGTATGATACTTATGAGATTGATGATATCGATGAGATTGATATTCAAATCTTTCTTCTTAGAACGTATTAATTTGACCCCATAAGCGGGACAGCCACCCAATAACATGTTGCTGCCAGAATCAGAACAACTGGAAAGAGATTCTTTAACCAGAAAAAATTCAGTTCAAGTGGAGGATAACTATCCATAATTTTTTGCAACTCCATCATGATGTGGCAAGCTTGGACTTATATTTGATTGGGGATTAAAGAATCATTGTTTTGCCACGCTTCTCTATCAAATTTCAAACTGGTTTGAAACCTCTCTTATTTTTCTTTATTTGAAATATTTGAATTTAAGTTTTAAGATTAACTAACTAAAAGTATGACTAAATCAAGAGTCTTCATTTAACCAGACAATTCACCAACACATTTCAAAAAATCTATTAAAAAAACAAGTTCCAAACTAAAATGTCCAAAATGTATTCCAATGATCAAACATACTATCAAAAAGAAAAGCTAAAAAGAGCAGATAATGAAAAACATTTTTTTCTTTCTCTAAACCAAGAGAACCACTGCAGAGATGAATGAAGAGTGATTTAATCACAATATTGATATTTAAGTTGTTGGGGACTACGGCTCGGTTTAGATACTTACATTTGCTTACACATATTACTTGGTACAAGTAAGCCTTTTGTTTCATTGTCTCTGGATAAATAAGTTTGATCACACCTTTTTTTTGCTATTTGAATTGTTTATTTCTGTACACAACATAGCAGTTTTTGGATAGTACATTGCTTCATAGTTTATTTTTGTTATTGTAATTGTTGTTTAGGTATTGTTGTTTTTGTTTCATTTTATACTTCAAATTTAACCTTTTTATATTCTGTGCCATGAAAGAGGAAGCATGAATAATGAAAATTTAGATAAAGAATTGATAAATAGGCCCTAAATGCTATGAAATTATTGTCCAATGACTTTATTGTATGCTCACAATAAGATCATTGCATTGCATATTCCTCTAAGTTGTAACTTTATTTAATGGCATTTGTACATATCTGATTTTTCCATTCCATTGTTTTGATCAATTCCAAAAGGAAAATTGTTTCATGCTGGCTAGACCGCATTTTTCATATGCGGTCCAGAAAGTGTAAAGCATCCGTCTTAAAGATGGATGCAAGTAGGTGTTCCATCTAAAACCAATGGAAACTAACGTTCCAAATGCTTTCTTATTACAATTATTTTTAGCTTTTATTTTTATTTTTTTCATATTCATGATTTCCATATTAGAGTTTACACATATTCATGATTTCCATATTAGAGTTTACATGTGGTTAAAAATTAAGTCTTAAAATCCATCTCAAAAATATATTTATTAAGAGGTTCGTATTTCAACATTTGTGGGCTTGGCCACATAGAAATCAGGTCCAATCCATAATATTCGTTATTTTTTAATTATCTAACTTTTAGCAATGCATATATAATTCTTGCATGAATAATGAAAAAGTAAAGACATGTAAATTTTAGTTGGCTTACATGTAAACTACCAAAACTTAACATAGCACTGTGGAAAACACCCATTTACGTAAGTAAAAAGTTGATATAAGGTTGCAACCTTAAAATGTAAAATTATCATAGAAGGTTGTTTTGAGTTTTGATATTGGAAAATCCTCTAGTTGATCACTTCGACATCAAGATGTATAAATATGAAAAGACAAAGTGATTATGTGTCCTAAAAATAGTGTATCTTGTAGCAAATTATCTAGACTGTCTATTTTCAAGATTTTCAGGTGTTTATAGTTCTATTTGATTTGAACCATTTTTGAAGTTTAAAATTTTGTATTTAGAGATGAAAATAGATTCCCATGTCAACCTAATAAATTTTGACACCAAAATTATATTTATGATAAAATTTGAAAGTGCGCCTTAATTTAATTGTTTAAGGTTGCAACTTTAGACAAACCACAACCTTAACCTAATTTATCCATTTTTTTTTTAAATGAAAAAAAAACTTCAATCTATATCCTTGGAAGGGTACATGTATCCCATATATTAACTTCATCAAACTCAACTAGAATAACTTAAAACCTATACCATCTTAAATAAGGTTGAAGCATCTCATGAATCACACAAATCCGAATAGTTTGAAAAATAGGGCCTAGATATTGGATAAATCTTAAAATGGTCCCTATTAAAAAGGGATTGGAGCACCACACCTAGGGCTCGAAGCCTTGAATTTTAGTGCTCTAAGGCTTGGACCACCCCAGGGGCCCAAACAATGTTCAAACCTTGCAGTGCTTTATGCCACTATAGGAGGGGCTCTTTCCCAACCCCAACTTTAAAATTCTTGCCCTAATGAGGGGGGGCTTACATTCTAGAAGCTTCCAAGAGATTTCAGGGCATATCCCATGATTTTTTATGTGCATTTTCCTTCATTAATCTCATTTGTCAAATGAAGACCCTAGATCTTTGTTTATTGGGAAAATTACTTGCTATCCAAAACATATTGTATAGAGGACCTTAAAAAAAAACATTTTCTCACTGTAAGCCTAGACATTGTTTTCTCCTCGTCAAACCCCCCCATGTGAGTTTAAAATGGCATTTAAGATGAAAATATACCTGATTAGCAAATTTTTAAAAAAAGGTCATTTAATATTTGTTGCAATTGTGGTTTCTTGGTGATTTAATCGGTGAAATGGAGGTGGGGTTTGTGGCCATCCATACTGTAGGGAAGCCACACGGGTATGAAAAGAATAATGAAAAATAATAAAATTTGTCAAAGTGGCAAGACTTTTCTTTTTACATCCATTGCCACATGACTTTAAACTGTTTAGAGGGCTCCATAGTAACATGAATTTAAATTGTTGACCACGTCAGTTTTCAAAATATCTTGTTCTTCATAATTTCTTAATTTTTTCCTTCTTAATTTCTCATTTCTTAATTTTTATGTGTTAATTTTTTATTTCTTAATTGCTCATTTCTTAATTTCATTTCTGATTTTCAAACTCCAAACCCAGGAAAAATTCTAATATGGATGTTTTTAAATTTATGTGTTTATCATTTCAAAAAATGTAATTGCTTTGATTTAAAATTCATAACCCGGCATATACATCTATTTCTAAAATTTATCCCAGTTTTTCAAAAATTTCTAAAAATATTTTTAAAAATGAAAGAGCTGGATCGGCCTGGATGATGACATTGTCTCACCATTTCATCTAAAGATCACCATTTCATCTAAAGATCAAAGAGATGGCCCCATCCAAAAATCGATTGTGCAAATGACATTGTCTCACCATTTCATCTAAAGATCAAAGAGATGGCCCCATCCAAAAATCGATTGTGCAACCAGGAGGAGTGAACATTGGATTAACTGAACCTCTCCTAAACCCTATCTAGTGAGAGCACTTTCCAAGAGATCTAGAAGCCTTCCTTAGACATCCTTAGTAAAATTTGAAATCTTCAAAAGCTTCAAACGTTTGACCTATTAAGAAGCCATAAGAGGCAAAAGTAATAAGGAACTTGAGATAAAGGTACATTTAAGTTCATTTCAGCTCATTTCATTACATTCAACTTAAGAACTCATCAGTATTCGCAAAATCGAACCCGAACGGTTAACCGGTTTTGGGGCCGGGAGCGATTTGAACTGGAACCGGACTAATCGGTCAAGTAGATTTTTTTTAAAATAAAATGCGTAAAAAATAATCCAAAAAAATTAAAATTTTTGTAAAAAAATAGAAAAACTAATATTAAGTGTATACTATTATATTACATACATTTATCTTATAAAAAAAAATTGAAACAACTTTTATATAATTTAATATTTGAATACTATGAAATATGCAACACAATTTATAATTTCACATTAATTTAATTAATGAAATTACAAAGTCCAACTAACAATGGCTAGTAGTAATGCGAGTGGCAAGGGGGATCATGAAACTGTTGTATTTCACTATCAGGGTTTACAAGGCGAAAAATCTGAGTAAGGCTTGGAGGAGTCTGTAATGCCGCAGTTGTGCCCCCTCGCCAATCAGGAACATTTCCCGTGGTACCCCCTTGGCCAAAGTCTCCTAGACTCGTCCAGCATTCATGCTTTCCCTCACTTTGTTCTATATTACCCCCACCTTGTTCTGTGTTATGGCCCTCAAAAGCTTCAATATTATCATCATCATGAATAACCAGGTTATGGTGACGGTTATGGCTTCGTCACTCCTTTGTCGAGTAACTTCCACGCATCGATGCCTCAACTTCCTCCCGAGCCAATCTCATTAAATCTTCCTCCCGAGCCAATCTCATTAAATCTTCCTGCTCATCAGACACCACATGGTGTTGAGCCCCTTCACATTCCTGGATGACTTGTTCTCGCCAGTTGTTTTCCATTATCTCATCTGTCTCTTCATCATCCTGTACTTCATTTTCATCCTGTGTATAATCGTCATCCATGTCCATTGTCATGTCTCCTTCATTAGATGCTGCAACGTCCACATTATCATCCATATCGGTAACTGCCCCACTAAGAAAATCTTGATCTAGTAGTGAGGTCCTTAGTGATACCCACTCATTGGTGAGTCCTTCCGGAAGATGTAATCAAGGTTGATTGGTGTGTAGTCTGTGGGGGTCCTCCTTACATGTATCTCTCTCAATTTTAAATTGTAATGAACATACACCAAGTTGTGCAGCGTCTGAGTCTTTAACCTATTCTGCCTCGGGGCGTGTACCCACTGAAATGTACTCCAGTTTCTCTCACAGCCCGAGGTAGCACATATTTAACTAAAAATTCTAACAGCAATCTTTTGTAATTGCTTTGTTCAAATTCTGTGTATCATCCACCATTGTGCTGACACATACAGACATAGAAATACTTAACAATAGAAAATAAATTGATTTTAAAACAAAACCCACAAATAATATTGTACTAAAATATTGCAAGTTTTATCTTAAAACTAACCTGAGTGCAATTTTTCAACTGCTTTTTTGGCATTGTTATATGCAAATTCCCCATTTTTTTCCATGTACATGATAAGCTATAAATAACAATATGCGTATACAAGAAATTAATACTACATAGAAATGTGATTCGTTATTCTAAATTGAAATTTTATTACAGATATGTTTTGATTAAGGTTTACCTGATGCATACATTCGATATGAGTTTCAATATCAGGCTCAAGCCTGTAGATGCAGTTTCTTACCCCCTCCATGATATCTGCATCATATAAAGTGGCATTGGAGTACAAATTTTGTGGATTAAGAAAGAACTATGCACATAGTTTGTTATATTATTAATTACGATAACTTTACTCGGAGTTGAAAAGAATCATGAATTGCGATAATGAATCATAAATTACCTGTTGCATGGATATCTCGGTGTAGTTGGTCTCTCCACCTACGATAAACGATCTCTAATATCTCTTCAGTCCATATGTTATTCTCAAATATAGTTTCCCTTCACGTCTCATTACATCGAACAGAAACCCCATTGCGGGTTTATCATCAGAGTCACTAACCTCAACACTCGCATTAAATGTTCAGTTACAGAAACAACATTGTTACATTAAGCCCAAAACCTTCGATGGAGAAGGGTGGTCTCAACCTGCCTTCCAAGTTGACTCATTGTTGCCCATCAGTCTTCAATTCATTAGAGTGTATCATTGACCTCAATCCTTCCTTCTTGACCAATAACAATTGTATCGTAAGGAACGCTGTAGCGAACCTAGAAGTCGACTCCCTGACAATCTCTCGCATGTAATTCTCCTTCATCAAAGCATGGGGGAACGTATGATTGTATATAAACCTTGTAATCAACATGCTATTCAAAATACACGTTTTAACCCTCCTCAACTTCCCGATTTCCATGAGCATCAAATTAACACAATGGGTAGCACAAGGAATCCAATAAAGATTGGGTCTTCTCTCCATTAGCAACAAGCCTGATTTTTTGTAGTTCGCAACATTATTAGTTACTACTTGAACCACATTTTCAGGCCCAACCTCATCTACAATTTTGTCCAGGTATGCACATATCAGTTTCCCAGTATGTCTCTTTCTTGATAAATCAATGCTAAAGTGGTAAACAATGCCCCTAGGGCAACCTATTAAAAAGTTGACAAGATACCTATGGGACTTGTCCTTCCAACTGTCAGTCATGATAGTCATTCCTGTGCTTGACCAATAGACTTTGAACTGTGCAATGTGCTTATCGACATCATGAACAACAACTTCTAAATATGACCCTGCAAGCTCCTTCGCAGTTGGACCTCTAACACTCGGCACTGCCTCAACTATAGAAGTTACCATCTGTGGATAGAAGTTTGAGTTCACATAACTAAATGGTAGTGTATTAGCATACCAGAAAATGCTAATCATCTTTTTTGCCTTTTCTATTAATACATCTGCTGACAGAAATTTTATTTTATTTTGATGATATTGTGGCCGGTGGAGATCAAGTCTAGAGGGTTCGCGGGTCATTATTGACACATCTATGGGTTCATGTCGTTGAGTAGTAGATGGCCGACTATAAGAGGATGGGCGATTAGAGAAACTACGTCTCAATTTACTAGATGTGGATCTAAGCAATGAAGGCCCACATCCTCCCTTACCCGGTACTATATGTTCTTGAGGTTGACGGCTACTAGATGCACCGTCCCTTCTCCCATTCATCTCTTGAATTTCTATTTGCCTATAATTATGCTATTGAAGACTGACAATTCTAGCTCGTTCCATTTGTGCCTCAAATTTTGCTTCTTGGTCATCTTCCTCATCTATTGGACTTTCATACCCCTTCCCTATCTCTTTTACATCCCTTGCTCTGTGCACCTTTTTTCTTTTTCCTGTTGTAATTAATTTTAACATTTGTTGTTTTACTTCTTTTGGCACTTTTTTACAACCGGTGACATTACCTTTTACCCAAGCAAGATGTTCTTTTAGATGATAAATACCACCACCCATTTTCTTGCCACAAAAAGTACATCGAACTCTTCTTTTGTCACTTACAATATTGTTTTATTGTAAATTGTCTTGAACATAAAAGTTTATTAAAAAATATTTATTTGGAATATCACTCTACCAAGGGGACCTTGTAAGCATGACGATATCACAATAAAGATTAATTTACATGTGTATAAATCAAGAAAAAAACAAAAAGTGGTTGCACATTTGCGCACTAAAAAATAATGACTGCATTCCCAACATTATATGATGAAGACTAGTATCGATGCTTGCCAAAGTAACTTGAGGCCAAAAAAAAAAGTGCCATTAATGTTTAGTACCAAGACAACAAGGAAACTTTGGTCATCTCAAAAAATTAACTGTGAAAACAATCACAAAAGACTAATAGTGATAAATGACCATCAAAACTATGCTACCAAAGCATTACAATTGAGACCGATTTTTAGAAGTATGCGATTGAACTAAATGATTGAGGTCTTGATTATTAGAATCAACATAACTTTATCAATTTTGTGAAGAGAATTACCACAAATTTTAGTGTCAAATTGGGCGGTCTAGAGTGTGCCTTTGACTAGGTTCAAAGTTTTAAAAAGTAAAAATAATTACTAAAAGTGCTTGTGACATCTTGTGCGGTGGGGTGAATATTATACACTTTGTATTTATTTTTTTCGTTTTTTTAAAAGGTTGTTCACCAAGACTTGATTGATAAAATCAATTTCTTTCAATTCAAAAAGGTAGGTCAGGAGAAGGATCATATGAACAAGCTTAACTCCATTTCTCTTACTCTCAACTCCAAGATTTCCTCCTTTTTTTTTTCTAGATCTTTCAAATTTATGTTGTTGCCTTTGCATTATTTCAACTCTCATTTGGCGTTGCTAGCGTTTCTATTCCCTTCAAATAACTCGTTCTCTCATCATAAATATGTGCATTGGAGAGCAAAACTCCTCAAGCATTTCTGCAGTTACAGATATTGTTGCAGTTACAACCACCAAGGTTCTAAGCCTTTTTAGTGGGCTTTTATGGTGAAAATAAAATTCTTACAACCAATGGACCACGCCCTAGACAACTATGTAAAAGATAGAAAACAGTTGTATTGAGGTCAAATTTGGTTGATCTGCAGTTTCAATTGTGAAAAAAACTAGTTCCTAACAATTCCCTATACGGATCGATCAAGTCGATCCAGATTGGCAAACATTGCTTGAAACTATTAGATGAAATGGTAGATAAAAACAATAAAATTCAAGCAATGAACAAAAGTGAAAAGAAAAAGTTTATATAAGGTTGCAACTTAAACATGTAGAATTAATATGCACCTAAATTTACAGTTTCTCAGAGCTTTCAAGCAATGAAAGGAAAAAAAAAAACGAAAATTATATGCAGACAACATAATCCATCAATTGAACATGAAATTTTTCTCAGAAGATCAGCAAATACATATACATTCAACATAATATGATGCCATCAAACAAGAAGAATAAAAGCACATTTCCATGAATAATACAAAAAACCATCAAATGCAATTGCAAGCTCTAGAACCAGGTAAACACCATTGATTCAATTAAAAAAAAATAATATGAGGACTAAACCTCATATAACAATTCACGGAACTCATAACTTATATCTCAGATAAAACAAAGAAAAATGAAGAAAAAAAAGGCTGAATAATCTTAAAAAAAGGCTGAATAATCCTAAAACAAAAAAAAATTAAGAAAAAACTCTCACAAAATATGCATTTCTTCAATTTTTATTCAAGAAACCCTAAATTCCTAAAATCGAGCTCCAAATCTTTTTTTTTTGTTCTCAAATCCGTTCTTTTATTGGATACAATAAATAGTATAAGTCAAATATTATCTAAATAATCCTAAAAAAGGGCCGCAAAATTAAGAAAAAAATTAAAAAAAAATCGGGTTCGAGCTTACCTTGCTTGCTTCAATATCAAAATCGAGCTCCAAATCTCTCCATTTCAATGAAGTCAGGAGTCTAGAAAGATAGGTATCTTGGTGATCATTAAAATCCCCCAATTTTTATCCAAAAACAGTGAAAAACCAAGCCAAAATCCTTAGATTGGCGGATATTTTATTAAAAAAACTCAAGAACACCTAAAAATTGCTAAAAATGACTTAATCTTGGAGTTTCTAATTCAATATTATAGATTTATAGAATATTTGAAGGTAGAGTACATTAATTGAGCCAAAAAAAGCAAAAAAAGGCAGGAACAAGCGTAAAAAAAGGCTGCAAAAATCATGGATCACGGGTTCTGTCCAAATAACGGGCTCTACTACAAATAATGGAAGTTATTTACATTATCCCGTTATATCACCATATCGCCCGTTATAACATCGAATCGGATTGGTTATTAAAAAACCAGCTGGTTTTTGGTTAAAAATCACCTGTTCGATATCGAACCGGCCTGTTTTTTAGCAGATTTTTTTCTGGAATATGTATTTTGCAACTTGTACCATAAAACTGGCCAAAACCGAAATTGCCACCCTATTAGTACCGATCTAACCGGCCGGTTTCAGTTCTGATCGGCTGGTTTTGCGAACACTATAACTCATAATTAGTGGCACAATGGAACCCATGAAGCAATCCCAACACACACTGTGGAAAATATCCCAAGAACCCCTAGCCCAACGTCCAATTTCTTAGGCAGTATAGCAAATAGTAGTCAATGTGCCAACAGATTTGATGGGACAACCATTCTTTGACCATTGGGTACCTGATTTCAAGTTTCCATCGGTTGCAATTGTCTACTTCTTCGACACTCTCTTGTCCCTCAAAGAGTTAGGAGCACTAAAGAAGGGCAACTGTAGACTCCTCTTCCAAATTTAATTTTACTTTTGAAGTCTTAAAACCCTGGAGCATACTATCCCAATCCACCATAGGACAAATTGAACCATAGTCCATACCGAGACCATAGTCCAACCCCAATACTCCCTAAAATTTGCCATAGATCCCAAATATCTAAATTTAGGAAATCAAATATCCTAAAATAGGCAAATACCGGTGCAAATTAGAGATAAAATATTCCAAGATCAGTCAATTCAAGAATTTTTTAGCATAATTGTTAATAAACTATATCAGAATTGAAAATCCACAAAAACAAAAATTGAGTTGGAGTCAGACAATTGTCTGCCCACTGGTATAATGCCCAATGACGAATACAGCATTGCTGAAACGTGGCTGCCCTTCGAACTATTTCAGATTGCCGACTTCTATATTTTGGGATATTTTTTCTTATAAATAGATATTTTCCAAGCCTTTTCTTGGAAGAAGATTGTAAAAAACCCTAGCTTCTAAACTTTAATCCTGATTCCAAATTTGAAACCCTATACCCTAGAGCTAGACCCTTAAAAATGGGATCTTATAATACCTTCTTCAACCAATATTTAAAAATAAAACTACTCTTTTCAAGTCAAATCAAAGCCCTAGACTGCAATATCGAAGATTAAAGAGCTATGATTCAATCTTTGTCTTTGTTCCAAGCCTAACTCTTGATTCTAGATTCTTTCTCCATTTTGTTCTATTTTTCCTTATTATTATTTAATTATTATTAATTTTTTATATTTTAATTCATTGTTATTTAATGAGTTAGATTTAATATCATGTGCAACATATCACTAGTTTATTATTACATATAGATATATAAATATTTTCCATTTCTCTCAAGTTTCTTTCACATGTACTTTTTGTTTGTATGCCAACTTTACGTGGTAGGAAACATAAAAGATTAATTTCCTATCAAAGGGCAAGCACAAGGCTAATTTTCCCAAAAAAATCCATTTCCTAAAGTATATTACATGAAAAATCCATTTCTAACAGTTGAGGGCTAATTTTATGCTACAATAAACGGGTTCAATAGCCACAATCCTTCCGAATAGGACCTATATAGCTTGTTCATAATTCCCTAAAGAAAGACATGTGGACATTGATTTTCAAGATATTATTTTAAATTTTCAAGATATTTTTTATGAGGTACTTGAATGAAATGAAAAAAAAAATCATATATTTATGGTGTAATTTATATAGGAAAAAGTTTATATAATGTTGCAATCTTAAATGTAGAATTACGGATGTACCACAAAAATCCATCGGAAAATGTTGTTTTAATGCTGAAAAACCCTCTAATCGATCATCTCAACAACGGTATGTATGGATATGGAAAAAAAAAAAAGATTTCGAGTCCCAAAAAGAGTGCATCTTGCAACACATTATCTCGACCGTCAATTTTCAAGATTTCATATGTTCATACATTTTCTTGATTTTAACAATTTTTAGAGTTTAAAATTTTATAATTAGATATGAAAATAGATTTTGAGATAATCCTAACAAGTTTTTAAACCAAAATTACATGTTATGATAAAATTTGGAGATGCGCCTTAATTGGATTGTTCAAGGTTGAAACCTTATAGAAACAGTTAAAGTAAGGCGCATCTCTAAGTTCTATCGATAGATGCAATTTAGGTGCTAGAAACTCTTATGATGGTCAATAAATTTATTCTCGCCGCTAATTATAAAATTTAAAGCTTTAAAAGTAGTGTTGATTGAATAAATCTATACAATTAAAAATCTTGAAAATAAATGGTCTTGATAATATATTATAAGCTGTAATATTATTTTGAGATTGTCTATAAAGAGACCATTTATCTTTTGTACAAGGAGATCACAATCATTCTTGTCCATTGGATTTCAAAATGGGTGGTTGTAAAAATGTCATTTATTTGACACAAAGTTAAAAAAAGAGCCGTCCAATTTGACATCTAATGACTGGAAATAGTTGTGACATCCTTATATAAAAAATAAATAATCGCTTTGTAGACAATCCCATATTTGAATATTTTACTAAATATAAGATACAATATTTTTAGGATTTCACGGCTGTTGTTTTCTTCATATTCACGCATGTCGAGGTCAAGAAGATCAATTAAAACATTTATATAGGACGAGACTTTTGTGTAGGGGCTTTTGATGTGCTTTTTTTTGTAGTCCAAGGTTGATGTGTTGCATAAAGTTTTTCTAATTCTAATTAGAAGGAAAAAGTTTATATGAGGCTGACACCTTGATCCCTCCAAAATCATTTGAAAACGGCTATTTTGATGTTGGAAAAATATCTAATTGATCATCCCCACATTGATGCATATATAAAAAAAAGAGTTTAAATCCTAAAAATATTACATTTTGCAACCTTTTATCTGGACCACGCATTTTTAAGATTTTACATATTTTTATAAATCTATTTGATTTAAACTAATTTTAGAATTAAACATTTTATAATGAAAGATAAAATTAAATTCTCATACGATTCTAAATGTTTTTATACCAAAATTACATCTCATAACAAATAATTAGTGGGGCGCCTTAATTTGATTGTTTAAGGCAGTGTAGGAAAACTTGGGCAGTTCAAATTCTAACCGCCCGGTTAGACCAGGTTAGATCGAAACCAGCCACTGGCCAGTTCTGGTTTCGGCTAGTTCATGAACAGGCCAAATATTTTAAAAACAATTAAAAAAAATAAAAGTCCAAAAAATGAAAGATTTTGTTTGTAATAAATTTTCATGTTTTTATAAATATTGGAAAATTATTTTTACCATTAATACTTATTTTTATACTTTCCTATATTTTTTAGATAATTTCAAAAATACTTATGAGCACAAATCAATATTTAAAATCTATTTTTTTTAATTAGTTTTCAATTTCATCTTGATTTATTTTGTTTTATCATGTTTTAAATTTTTTTTTATATTTTTTGTATTTTTTAAAATTGTAACACTTTTTTCAACTTACCGAGTTGGGTCGGTTGAACCGCTTCCTTCCCCATCCGGTTCAAGTTTTCGTGTGGTAGTTTAAGGTTACAACCTTACGCAAACCGGACACCCTAGTTAGAATATTTATTTGATCCCTCTATGGTTTGGTTTGGTTTCGTTCAGGGCTTTCGTCACTGAAATGGAATTTTCGCTCCATTTTTCTCTCTCTCAATAGAGAAGGAAGGTGCTGCTTTTTGTTGCAGGAGAGAGAAGGGGTATTTCAGCAGAGAAAGAGGAACGCAGTCGCCATGGATATACCTTCTAAGAGAAAAGCGAAGACAAGGAAGCGAAAAGTTAACCAAGAGTCCGAAACTACTTATGTTGATACCCTTCAATGGAGTAGCTCTCTCCCTGACGATGACCTTTTCTCTTTCCTTGTCGGGAGCAATGAAGGAGGTCCATTTTTCTCTCTCGTCTCCTCTCTTTCTCTCTCTAGTTTTTGCTGTATTTCTAATCTATTTTCTCATTGATGGTACAGGTTTTCTCTCCCTAGAAGAGTTAGATGAATCTGCGTTTGATTTCAGTCAAGCAAAACTGAAGAAGGAAGGGACCTTTGTTCCTGTATCAGATGAACTTCGCTCTGATATAATGGAAAGTACAGGAGATATATCAAGTGAGAAAAAGGTGAAGAAGAAGAAGAAGAAAAATTCAAAAAAGAGTAAGAGCGAGAATGAGGTAGGGACCTTTGTTCCTGTATCAGATGAACTTCACTATGATATAATGGCAAGTACAGGAGAGATATCAAGTAAGCAAAAGGTGAAGAAGAAGAAGAAAAAGAAGAAAAATTCAAACAAGAGTAAGATCAAGAATGTAGAAGAGACTGTATCCACAAAAGAAACTGTATCAGGTTGGGGTTTTGCTTATATTTCAGATAGCAAGCTGCTTTTATTTGTTTTTATTTTGATTCAAATTTAACTGCAATTACAATATGAACTAGTCTATCTATTGGCAAATAAATTGATTGGAAAATATATGACAAACAATCCAACGTGTCATATTTACATGGAATGCTTTGTGGAGAAGAAGGCTGGAGGATGTCTCAAATTTGGGTTTTGTTCGAGCTTTTATTGCCTGGTGTTCACATGATCTTCATTTAATGCTTATCTTGCTCCTATTTAGAAATTGAGCATTGTTTGTAACTAGTGAGCATGTTGAGTTCTTTTGGAAAGAGACTATAAGGGTAGCTTGCTGAGACTGTATTTACAGAATTGGTGTTCATTTGCAATATCTATGTTGTTTTCCCCATATGAATTTGGCTGATCCAATTTTTGCTATCTTTTTTTGTTTGGATATTTGAAAATTACTTGTATAGAGCCTTTTAATGGGCTGCGAAATGGCGAATACAAATGTAAAGTATAAAATATGCTTTAATTAATCCACCCAACATTGTCAATTAAACTACAGGAGATATTGAGATACAAGTGATTTTTGTTGTTTTTAAAATGTATGGTGAACTGAGTTAGTTTGCTCTCTTCATGAATTTGTGTGCTGGTGAAGAAAAATCCTAATTTCATATTTTTGAATTCTATTCTATTTTCATGGGTTTTGCAGAGTTTGATCAGAAAGATACCCCCCTTGCATCTATAATCGAGGGGGAAAGTAATGGTCAATTCAATAACCTTGGTAATGAAACTCTAGACTTGGATGATGAGTTTTCTGCATGGAATGAGCTGAGGCTTCACCCTTTGTTGTTGAAAACTATTCACAGACTGGAATTCAAGGAACCCACACCCATACAAAGGGCTTGCATTCCAGCTGCTGCTCACCAGGGAAAGGTCAGTTCAAAGCCAGTAAGAAGTTCTCGTAGTTAATGGAAACTTCTAATGGCATTTGTGGCAACACGACAATGAGAAAAATATGACTTTTTCTTCTCTGTGAAGCTTTCGATCTGTGTGCTGTGCAGTATTAATGCTTTGAAGATTAAAGTTAAGTCTACAGAAGTTTGCATTCTTATTTAAGAGAGCTTTATTTTTGTCAATGTTTAGTATCTATTGGGTTGTTTCTAATTTATTATTAATTTATTATTCAACATTTCAGAGATTCTTGAAGGGTAAGGTTTATGTTTGAAGAATATGTTAAGGATGTTAATGTTACGATTCGAGTAATCTTTTAGGTACTTATAATTTTAAAAAATTGAGCTCACATTTGAACAGGATGTCATTGGTGCTGCAGAGACTGGATCTGGAAAAACGCTTGCTTTTGGGCTGCCAATTTTTCAACGCCTACTTGAGGAACAAGAGAAAGCTGCACGTTATTCAAATAAGGGAGAAGATGGTGGGGAAAAGGGAGTTTGTGAAAAATGTTTACGGGCGCTTATTGTGACTCCTACAAGGGAGCTTGCACTTCAGGTTGTTACTCACTGCTATCTTCTATTGATTCCTTCTCCCATACTTTACATATTCTCAGTGGTGTGAATATTGGGATTCATTTATTCATCGTTGTAGATTCATATGGAAATGGCAGTTTGTTCATCCAACTGTAAAGCATAAATTGGTCTGTGTCTCGACTCATGAACATGATGATTTCAGGATCCACTTGCTGTCTGACTCCTTTCCCTTCATGCAGGTCTCTGATCATCTGAAAGCTTTTAGTAAGCTCACCAATATACTGGTGGTTCCTATTTTTGGTGGAATGTCTGCAGAGAAGCAGGAGAGACTTCTAAAGAGAAGGCCAGAGGTTATTGTTGGAACTCCTGGGAGGCTATGGGAACTTATGTCAGGAGGAGATGTGCATCTCACTGAGGTTGGTACAAATGCATCTTGTGTGTATTGCGTTTGTTAAGATTTTAGCAATTTATTTATTAGTTGTAGTTAATAGCATATCACAGTGCAACTTCAGCAGGATATTAATGGTCTATGCTTATCAAAAAAGTATATAAAGCTTAGCATCTATGATGTCCTTATGAATCCTATTCCTTCTGGGACTATTGGAGATCAGGCATTCCAGTTTGTTTCTAAACACATTGAACAGGGTGGTCACTGTTCGGACCGTTTTCCATTTCATCTTAGGAAAGCAAATTTGGAAGTAATTTTATGTTTGAGATCAATGGAGTCTCTTCTTAAATTTGGGTTTTTCTTCCTTATGGTGTCTATGCTAAGGTAGGTGGTTGCAGTAGAGTGGTCATGCACAGCTTCATATGTGATCAAGCTTGTTAATTCATTTTTCTAGTATGATTTGACCTACTCATATTTAGTCTTTAGGTGTTAAAGGTTCAGACATTCATTGTTGAGCTACTTCATTTGTCTCTCTTTATCTCTTTTTTTTTTTATTTTAATCGTTGAAGGTTAAACTCCACCCTGACACATCCATGGCCATTATCTTAGACTTGGAGGGGGTATCCTACTTCCCCAATTTCCAGTTTTCCAGATTAGCTTTCCAGAATTCTGGCTGATGAAGAATAACTTGTACAGCACCAACCTATTCTTCATGACTAGGTGGCCTTGTGAGACAAAATTGATCTACCCCACTACCTTGGATTGTGCAATCTGGGTTTGGCCTTTATGGTGGTATATTTTTATCGGCATCAAAAGGAATGCATCAATTGAGATGGGCTATTCCAATATGTCTGAACGCAATGTGCTTTGTTTAATTTTTTTCTAAACTTTCCTAGAATCTGAGTTTTGTAAACAATTCATTATTTAATTTGATTGGAGACTATTTAAAATGAGGGCACGTCAAGTTGCAAGGTGCAACCTAGGGACATAGCTGAGGAGCATAATCATAAAAAATATTTTTTTAAAATTTCCTTATCTTTTGTGACCAGGACTTTTTATTTTATTTTTCTGCTTTCTTTTTTGGCCAGTTGAACTAGAGTGGACATCTCTAGTCATGTTTTCTATTAAATGACCCATAATTTGCTGGAATTACAAGTCATGGATCTTGGGTTTTGCAACAAGGTTTTTTTATTATGTTTTATCTATTTATTTTTGTTGTATTGATTGGTTAGTGGTGTTTGCAGCTACATCCCGCTGGTGAGTCTTAAAGGGACCACAGTACAAATTAATGTAGGGTGTGCGTCGATGCCCATGTCTCCACATTGTAAAAACCTGGGAATAATAAAACTGAAAGTCTGAGATGAACAAATTATGTATAAAAATGGAAACCGAAAGGAATAATTGAATATCTTTCCACAAATGTCAACATGTTGTGGCAAACAATGAAGCTTGATCCGATGTAAAGGGTCTGCTGATCGGATGTTTACCGAGAGTCCCGTCTAGAGGGCTCTCTTGGAAGTTCACCACACTGTAATTTCTCTCTACAGTAATACAATCGTTAACATTAAAAAAAAAAAATTAAAAAATGAAGCTTGATCCGATCTAGTTTTGCCAGTGTTTAAAAACATCGAAGCAGGCAGGGGGCAGATTGGAGTTGTCTTGTCAAGTCTCTAGACTAACTGGTCGAAACGGTCCAGAATCAATTTTTTAGAGACCAGGACAGACCCAGGCAGTATTGATTACTCGGTGAGACTCGGGTTACCATTGTTGAGGTCATTTTGAACCAGCAATCTGGCAGGGTGTTGGTTCTGAGTGACCTAGGTGAGTACGAGTCTGAAATGTCAGGTATTTAACACTGAGTATTGCTGGTTCAATGGAAACTATTAATTAAAGTAATTAATCATAGGCATTAGAGTAGATCGATCATGGAGTTCTTAAAAATAATATGATTCCAAGTTATTGTTTAATATACTTTGGCTCTTTCATTGTATAACACAATTTAGGGTGAAAGTAAGTGCTTCCAGTGACCCATGGTTTAAAAACTACTGGAGTTATTGACAGAGCTGTACATTAGGTCTCACTGCCCTGGCTCTATGCCTCTATGTCAGTTCTTCTTAACACATTAGAGATAGAGAGAAATTCTTTATCGTCTTATGCAAGGAGAGAAAATGAGGTGCATTTTTATGAATCTCCTTACATGAGATATTTTTTTCCAGGGTATGAGGAGGCTATTTTCCTTGTAAGAAAACATTGACTGCAACTTTTCATACTCATCTGAATGCTCTATTGGAATGTTTTGTGAAATAAAGTTATGAATGAAAGCATTGGAATAATCCAATGTCTTTGCAAAAACATTTTGCATTTGGGTCACCACCATCCAGTGAAATGGATGGTGATGGAGAGAAGGGGTACCCATCGCCTCATGTGCTTTTTTAGTCGTCCTATTCTTTCTTCATCACCATCCGTTTTTGGATTGGTTGCTAACGATCCAATGGACACTGAATATCCTGTGGCCCATTGGATTTTGCTATACCTTCTCAGCAAAGAAAACGAGTGCTACTTTTCTATTTCCTTATAGTTTAATGAGTCATATAACTAATCTAGTCCCACTTTGATTGAATTTGTGTTTAGTGAACCTTATAAGTTCCTTTTATTTCTCATAGAATTTTTTTAATAGATGGTCATGTGGCCTTGAAAAGTTAAATATACAGGCATACATACATATGTATACATATAGGCATACACAAGCATATCATCTCTCAAGAGTTCTTCTTGGAAGTATATCAAAATTTCTTGTCTACTCACTAGCATTTGCTTTTTTTATGGTTTTGGATTAATGTCCTGATCAGTTCAGTGATTATTTGGTGGAATATTTGTTGCAGTTACAATTGCTCTCTTTTTTTGTACTGGATGAAGCTGATAGGATGATAGAGAATGGCCATTTTCATGAGTTGCAATCCATTATTGACATGCTACCTTTGGTCGGCGACCAATCTGGAGGAGAACCTGCCCCCAGTCCCTCTTCAGGAGATAATAAACTGCACAGCATAAAAAAGAATGATAATTGTTTGACGGTTGCAAAAATGCAGAAAAAGAAAAGGCAAACCTTTGTATTTTCTGCAACTATAGCATTATCTGCAAACTTCCGGAAAAAGCTAAAGCGAGGTGCAAATCTGAGATCTGCAAGTAATGATGGGTTGAGTTCTTTTGAAAACCTTTCTCAGAGAGCGGGAATGAGAGCAGATGCAGCTATTATTGATTTGACTACTTCTTCGATTGTGGCTTATAAACTTGAGGAGTCAGTTATAGAGTAAGTATTTTTCATGGCAAATGAAACTCTAAAAATAGTTCACTCTTCTCATATATGCAATGACAGGAGACTATCTGTGGTTGGATTTTTTTCTGGAATCACAGTTTTACAATTTAGTCACAGAACGTCCTTATAAATATTTATGATAAAGTTTTTTTTTTTTTTTGGTCATGACTGGGAAATCAATAATAGTGCTTGTAACATGCAGGAAATCACATTTACTTATTTATTTCTTTTGGTCAAGACTGGAAAATTAATAGTAATGCTTATAACGTGTTAGATTTTATAAGTATTTTACACTTCGACCTTTGAGTAGTATGTTTATTACCCATCAAAAAGAAAAGGTGGTATCTTTAGTTTTTACTATATAAGCAGCCTAACCTTCTGAGAAAGTGAAATTTCTTAAAAGCAGTGTTTTAAAACCCGGCGATTTTCGATCTGCGTCGCTGATTCGGATGCGGAATTGATTGGGACCGAACCGGTTCCAGAATAGTATAGGTCCTGGCCTGGTCCCCCTCCCCTCTCCAAAACCCCCTTTTCAATTTTTTCCTTCTTTTGTTAAACTTATCTAATGTTTTATGTGGTTCCGACCTAATCCCCAACTCATAAACCTCTATTCTAATTTTTATTTTATGTTATATATATCTTAAATTGGTTTGGATCATTGATTCAGACGATTTGAGAATGATCTGAATTGCTGATTCAGCCAACGATCTGCTCCACTGATCCGTTTTCAAACACTGCTTAAAAGTGAGTTCTAATTTCAATCAAAACAATTATTTCCTTTTCATCTGTTGGTAACATTGTAGAACCCCAGAAATCACATTTGGTTTTAAATTATGAGTGAGGTCTTACTTAATATGTTGGAAGGCTCTAGCAACAAAAAACTTCTGAATTTATCAAAGGGAGGATGTATGGATTTTATTAGTTATTATTGGTTTTTTGTTTTTCAGAGGGTGAGGAAGAGGATTTTCTTTAAGAACGTATTGTACTTGTATTTTCAGATTCATGTGCAGTGAGCTTGGATCTACATTTACATCTTTCAAGTACCAATACTTGAAACTCATAAAATGAAAGTTTGATGCTCTGATGCATGCTGACATGCTCAAAGCTCTTTGCATTGTCTGGTTCATGAGGGGCTCATTTAAAGTGATCCTTTAGGGAATGCCATTCTGCCATATATGTAATTTATTGTCAGAACAGATTCCTTATGATTTTTAGATTTTTCCTAAGTGGGTAATCATTTTCATGCCTGGTTGGTGTGAACATCTTTTTGTTCTAAGATATGGTTTAATTGTTAGGATATTCTTCATTTCTTTCTTGAGGGGTACTAGTGCCGCTTAATATTGTTCATCATTTCAATTTTCTTTAGGCGTATGTTCACCAATGCTAAGCTGTAGTGTTTGTTACAGTTCTAGTAAAGGTATGCAAAGAAACTGTAAAATGATGCTTTACTTTTAATCTCCATCAGTTTATGCTACAATATCTGTTAATATCTGTCTATATACAGTTCATAATCAATCACCATGGATAATTCGATAGATTACTGACATACATGGGCATGCAGGTGCAGGGAAGAAGACAAAGATTCATACTTGTACTATCTTCTTAGTGTTCATGGATTTGGTCGCACTATTGTTTTCTGCACATCAATTGCAGCCTTACGCCGTATATCATCCCTTTTGCGTATCGTTGGTGTCAATGCTTGGACTCTTCATGCTCAAATGCAACAAAGAGCTCGCTTGAAGGTAATTCTGTTACTCTACGTGACTTTCTATTATAATCATAGGCATTAGAGATTTGGAGTCTCTGTATCCCAATATTTCTTCCCTTTTATTTCTAGATGTCAGGGATCTACACACATATTTGTCGTAATATATGAGTGTATATTCAAACGTGTATCCTCAAACTTAATTGGAATTACTATGAAGTCTGTTAGGTGAGGAAAATGGTGCAGATTGCAGTATAAAGAATAAAGGAGAATAACAAATGCCACCACGTTAGTCAGTGATGTGTGATGTGTGATGAGAGATGCTGGCAGAATGTGTTGTAGAGGAGCTTCTTGTTTTTATTTCTTTTCTTTATTTAATGTGAAGGACGAGTACTTTTTTCTGGAAATAACTGCATGTGAAGTAGGATGTTGGATTCTGATTTCTGAACGTGTTACATAAACGCACTTCTTCATTTTATGTGAAGTACAGCATAATCTTTTGTGTTTCATTGTTTATTGTAGGCCATGGATCATTTTCGTTCTAGCGATCATGGTGTTCTTGCTGCTACTGATGTTGCAGCTAGAGGACTTGATATCCCTGGCATCCGAACAGTTATTCACTATCAATTACCACATTCAGCAGAGGCCTGTATCTGAAACTTCGTTTTCCTTATTTTTTGATATTGTTGCTTATTATATATAGTCTATCGCAATATGTTAATGTATTGTTTGGAAATTGTTTCTAGAAAGCAGTATGAGATGCTTTGCTTTATTTTTGTGGCAATGCTCCCTATTTTTCTCAAAAAGGGGTCACCTTCCCCCCCCCCCCTGCGTGCCAACACCAAAAAAACATATACAAAAAAAAAAAAAGAAAGAAAAAAAACCTCATTTTCATTTCTTTTCCTTTTTTGGTTCTGTTGTACTGCGGCAACAGGGTGCTGTTGGCTTTCTTTTTTTATGGATTTTTTTTCCTACCCTTCTGTAAATGGAGCCTTAATGTTTGTGCTTTCAGAATAGAGCGTTGCTTGACATACCTATTTTGTCTCTGTATGCATTTTGGTTTGTTCAGGTTTACATTCACAGGAGTGGACGAACAGCTCGGGCTTCTAGTGATGGGTGTAGCATTGCACTTATTTCACCGTCTGACCGATCAAAGTTTGCCTCTCTGTGTAAATCATTTTCAAAGGTGAGTACACCCTTTGCTTGATGTGAATGTTCTATATGCTTTGCGCTTACGAAAAGAATTTCTTTGGTCGGGCCAGTTCATTTTCGAGAGGAAGGATTGAGCTCTAGACCTCTCTTGCAGATCAGTGTCTCCCATGACAGACCAACAACCTGGTTGATTGACTGCCCTACTGAAATACGCTTCTCTTGCCTATCTCAAAAAGGAAATAGTTGCATATTTATTTTTGTTCTGCATAGAAAATTGAGAAGTCATGGAGATGTATACATCGTATGATAGGTGTAAACTTTTGATTTCTGAATATGCGTTATTACTGCTGATATGCTTGGAATTCTTGTTGAGAAACTATGAATGCATTCACGAGGGTCCTTGAACCAGTTGGATGATTTGGAATGTTCAGGTGGTGAAGTGGGTTGTATGTGTTCCAGTGGTACATCGAGTTTGAGATGTTTTGATCACATATGAACGAGTACTAATTATAGGCTTCTAGAAAATGAACTTTTTAAGATGTAGCCTCATGCTTGTTCTGGAAAGTATTATGTAATCTTGCGATAATCCAGCAGTACATGGGTGAAAAGTTTCAAATAAAACCAGCATGCTTATTATACATAGGTGTTGAAAATGCATATGTTGGATAAATAAGTATTTATGCCCCCATGTAGATGCTATTAAAACTTTGAGAATGGGGTTTGGGGTCGTGTGGTTGCACTGCCTGAGTCCCATCTAAGTTCTAGGCCATTCTACCTAATGCATTAAAAAATCACTAAAGAATAAAAATAAAATAAAATTATGCTATTAAAACTTCTCTTTGCAGATAATTATTAAAAAAACAAAAACTGTTTGAAGAGAGCATTTAACAAACTATAATGGGCATCAACAATTATGAGACTTCTCAGATAAAGGCAAATAAATTTCTCTTTCCAAATTGAATCCTTGACATTGTCAAGAAGCCTCGTGTTGTCCATACCTTTAGAAGGGCCAGAAGATACTATTCAAATGACCTTTTACTATGATTATTGGCATGGCTAGCGAATACTTAATGTAATTCACTCCTTCGAAGGCCTTTTTACAGGGCTTCATTTAATTGGGTAACCGCATGAAGAAGCACCAATGCCTTTTAACTATGATGTCCCCCTTCTAATGACACGTGTCATTAAAATTTGGGAGAGAGAACACACACGCTATAGTTCGCATACTGCTCATCTTGGTGCAGCATGTCTTGTTTGGGTCTTTGGATTCTTTTGCATTCTTTTCACGGCCCACTAGAAATTTTATGGAACTTCTGTTTTATGGTGCAAATATAAATGGCATCCTACCTTATCAATTTCCACTTCCTTTCCATAGGCTGTACTTTCATCAGTAGGCCTTGAAAGTAATGCAGCATCATAGTAAGCTCTTCCATCACATAATGATTTGACGGACTTCAGTTGTGTTTCAGGATTTGATGACTACAGAAATTATTAATTCATATTTGGATTTGTGCTGGCGATTCTTTTAGTGTTGAGTAAATGCCAGGAAACTCTATTATTCCCTTGGTGCAATGCTTATTATCTGAAATTTTATGGGTACCTTTACTATTTAGTATTTATATGGATGGTTTTTCCTGTGTTTTTTACTCCCTGCAATTAAAATCTTGTTCTCTTCCTTGACATGCAGGAGTGTCTTCGTCGGTTTCCCTTAGATAGCTCCTACATGCCTGAGATTGCAAAGAGGATGTCTCTTGCACGGCAAATTGATAAGATAACACGCTCTGACTCCCAGGTCAATCGAATCCTCAGTTGCATTAAGTTTTTAGAGATTTATGACATCATTCAATCCATGTTGTGTAGACTTTGAAGTCTGTAATCTGAAATTACATCATTTATGATAAGTACATTTGGGAAGACATTCTGAGAGGGGTCATAGACTGTTTCTTGGGTTGTTTCTTTATCAATTTAGCCATGGATGGATGATACTTGTCATAGTACCCTATATGCCTGCAACAACATAATATCATTGTAGAATGTATATTATATAACCGACTATAGAGCTTAATCTTTATGATTGATTCTTATAATCCTAAGTCCTAAGCATGAACCCACAAACCAGTTTGAATCCCAAAAAGATGACCCCTGTTGGAACGGAAGTGCTACGGATGCTGAACTTGGTAATGACAATATTTTTTAACTTTTTCCACCTGTCAAATCATGCATATGTGATAATGTATTCTGTACTTCTAGTTCTTTTGATAATTGGTGTTTACCCATTGTTGGAGAGTTTGCATGCTATTGTTTAAGTTTGGTCATTTTAAACGCAGTCATTATTCATTAATTTGGTATAGCGTCTTCAAAAACAATTTTCTTGTTATGCCATTCCCCTCTTTATATTGTGAAACCAACTGAATAGGTTGTGAGTATTAGTGGAATCCGCCCAAAAATTGCTTTAATCAGAAATGATTCTATCATACTGACATTTCATTAAGGGGCCATTTGTGTACCTGGAAATCGATTACGTGACAATAGATTACAAGGAAATATGACATTTCCACTGTTTGGGTACACTTAATCGTAAGGAAATGGAAAGAGATTACGCGAGATTTCCCAAAAAATCAAGAAATCTATTACGCGCTGTGATAGGTGAAAAATCTATTACGGGAGTGACGGGTAATTTTGGGAAATCTTTTGCGTGCGTTTTTGCCTACCCTATCCTTGATTAAAAATAAAAAAATCTTCTCTCTATAAGCCTTCTCTCTTCATAATAACTATTCATAATAACTGGCATAGGTGATCCCTCCCTTTTTAAGCTCGTCCCCTCATTTGAAACCATCAGTTGTCATATAAAAACAAAAATAATAAAAATAAAAATCTGTAATCAAAGATAAATTACACAACACAATCATAATAAAAAATTTCACACAATATAATCCTCATAAGAGATTACTAAAATCTCAATTGAAATAACATACCTCTTTAGTCTCCTCCATTACCTCAAAATTTTATAATGCAATTATCAAACCGTCTAGTTTACTAATCAAACTTCTTCCCATTTTTTAACTCGTACCATAGAGATTTTGAATTTAGTATCATAAATTTATTGTTTATTTGAAATCATATAGAGAGACATTTGAAAGACTTTTATAAAAAATAAATAAAAATAAGGCTTATCATAATAAAATCATGTTATTCCAATCATATTGTTCCAATGACTTATCATGTTGAAACCAATGTCATGTTAGAAAACATGTGATTCCATGTAAGTGCCAAAGGCACTTAAATAAGTAGGAAATAGTGTCATGATGACAGTAAAATGGTACAAGTTATTATTAAAAAATCTTTTTTGAATGGTGATGATGTTATTATTAGAAATCTTTTTGAAATGATGTGATGATCATTTTAATTTCGTATTTTAGTGGAATTTTGTGACAAAAAAGAAAGAAATGATAATTCTGCATTTTAGTGGAATTTTGTGATAAAAAGAAAGAAATGATAGTTTCTAGGCACGTGCTGGTAAAATGTTGGTAATGCATTTCCTATATGTCTTCCAGACATAGTCAAACAATAACAATGTATTTCCCAGGTTGCATCTAAATATTACCAAAACAGTAACAATCCATTTACAGGTAATGTATACGTCAGTAATATATTTTATAGACAATATATTTCTAGGTATCCAAACGGCCCCTAAATACATACGTCATGTTGCACACAATTTTCTTTTACATATACAGGTGGTCTAAGAATTAAAATAATCAAAGAAACATACATGGCCCCATTAAGAAATTGGTGGTGGAGATCTTGGGAGTATGTATGTTGTGAGTAAGCAAATGTCTATCCATGGTTGCTAGCAACATCACAGCGCGGTTAGAATGGATTCAAAACCAAATTCCGGCTAGATCTTTTGTTGGGAAATCAACCGTTGTATATATAGTATGGCCATGGACCAAACACCTTGATCATGGAATAACCCAAGTAGTGGACATGATACTACATGGTGTCCATGCCTAAGACGAGATCTGAGGGACAATGATTTGAGGCTCTTTTAAACATGATGGAAAAGCTGCCGAAGTCCTTTAGACCAAACAGGGAAGCTAGACCTATGTGGAGTCCTGATTGCAATGGTGAAATCACTCAAGTCTATGTATTAGACAATAGTCTGGTTAATGGAAGATAACCTTGCTGTATGCAAAGTGTGGTCCATCCCTAGGTTGCTGGAGACTCAGGCTTTCGCCTGGTTAGTTACTCTCGAAAAGATTCTCATGGTTGATTCCCCAAGGAACAAGAGTTATGTCGAAACTATAGTTGTTGGGATCGAGAGCGGGAACCGTACCTGGATGGGGATCGGGAGCCAGGGATCGTGAAATGCTAGAAGATCCCTATGGTTGGGAACGCCGTCCGTACGATGCACATGTTAGGGATCGAGATTCCAACCTTTTGGGGATCTTGATCCCGACCTTTTGGGATCTTGATCCTAACTTTTTGGGGATCTTGTTACCAACCTTAAAGTGTATGATAATCTAGGATTATGTATACTCTTTAAAGTAGGGATCTCATTATTGATAGCAAGCAAGCGATAGTTGTGTTGTTAGTTGGCTATAAACAAAGAAAATCATCAGTTTGGCTGTTGTTTTGGTCTTTAAGGTTGGATTCGAGATCCCTAACAGGAATCGGGATACCTAAGAGTGGAGCTCAAGATCCCAAAATTTAAAAATCGAGATCTCTGAGAGATCCATTTCGAGAGCGACAGAATCGAGATCCTAGAAGGGATCGGCTACTAAAGTAGGAGATCCCGGTAACTATGGTTGAAACTGTCAACCATCTCTTCCTGCATTCGTCAAATACTCTTGAAATATGGTCGTTTACACTAGATTTATTTTGCTTTACCTGGGCTGTTCCTCCATCCATTGAGGCACTCTTAATAGAATGGCTCACCCCTCCAATTTGCTATGGAGATTGACATTGCTGGTAATTTTGACTGTGATTTTCAAAAATCATAGTCAAAATAATAAGAACATTTTAATGGCAGAGGATGCTATTTCTGAAATTTCTTTAGATAGTGTGGTTCTTCTACTAGTCTTGATTTCAGTCCTATATTTTCAAAACAAGACCATCTTTTTTAAATTACTTATACTCCAGAAAAATTTTCAGAAACAAAATCCCAACTAATAAATCCTTATCATGTCTATGATAAATCCAGTTTGAATTGGACTAAGAGGATCAAAACATTGTGTGGAAAAAAGACCCCTGAAGCTATAAAAGAATTTATCCAAGCTTCTTCTTTGGACCAACACCAAATACCAGCCACCCAAACTGAACAATACATCACCATAACCCTACCCAACAACCTATTTCCCCAATAGATCAAGGAAGGTTATACACATGTTCACCTTGGAGCCATTAAGCTTGCTTTAACTTTCCATGGAAGAAAAGGAATGGAAGCAGTCTCTCGAATTGCATTGTTAGATTCTAGGTTTCTAGAATACCAGAATGCATGTATTGGAACTGTGCAAATAACCTTAAATACCGGAACTATTTTTGTTACCTTCTTCTCAAATTTCAATATCTCCATCAGAGACCCTCACTTAAGCTCAGCCTTTAAAGTTCAATTGCAAATCACAGGCACTAGACAAATTGAAACAACCACTGTAGCTACACTTCATTACTACATGGTGTATAGATTACTGAATCATGCCTGTGACATGGTTACTCCTCTTTTCCCAGAACAAGAAAACAAAGCCTTGTTTATAAAAGTAGATAACAATTTCCAACCTGTATGTTATTATATTCCTAGACAAATCTCTAGAAAAAGACTGTTGGAATTGATTCCATCTACCTAGGTGACAAATTATGAAAATCTGCAAAATCAAGGAAGACCTCTTCAACAAATTGATTCCAGGATGACTAGATACCCAGATGGAACAGTAAGAATGGATTTTCAAACGCAGCAGACAACTGAGCAAAACAGAGAAATATTTCCAACCCAGTTTCTTGGATTATTGGAAAAAGTTCCTATTGTGGCCTTTGACAAAAAAAGGAAATCCAATTTATGAACAAAAAACAGCTGATGGACATCATTGGTTTGATGTTTGCAACTGTGATTCATGCCTTGAAGATCAGAATGATTTCCCAGAGGAAAAAAGAAAGAAAGAGAAGAAAGAAAAGAAAAAAAAGTCATCACTGCAGAAATTGCATGAGAGATATATAAATGGTGACCCTTATGTGGGATTACTTGGTGAGTGTGTAGAAAATTGGAATTATTATGTTTTATATGGTAGTCCCAAGGATGAACCCAAACCTCATACTTCAGAAATCATCCCTTCAGGATGGGATGATACAGATGAAAACAACATCCCAAGTTGTTTGGCTTTTGACCCACAGAGTTCAAGCTATACCACAAATTTTCCCCCTTTACATGATTTGGAAAGACCACAAGAAATGAGAAATATGTTTGGAAAATTAAAAATCCCACTATGAGAGACTCAAATGGAATGCAGAAATCTATTTCACCTGTAGAGGCTAGTTTGAATTGGCAAGCTGAGAATGCCAAATCTCAGAATTGAAGAAAAACAGAATGCAATGTCTACTCAAGTACAGGGATTAGCTAGCTTGATTCACCAGTTGAAAGAAAGAATTCAACTCTTACATGAAGAGTTAATGAACATTTTGTACACAGTTAAGGACATCAATGAACATTCTTATTTATTGGTACAAAAAGGGCAAGAAAAAGCTAATATGGAAAAACAACTTCAAAGTTTAGCAAAAGACCTTTGGAAGTCCCAACACCAATTTCAGACACAATATCAGACCTCTTCTCAACCTTCTGGCTACCACCCTCTATTACCCATTCCAACTTCTCAAACATACCCTTCTTTAAGAAACCCAGACCCATTTCCTCCAACCAGAACTGTTTACCCTCCAACTGGTTTAATTCCCCCAAGAAACTACAACTTTAGACTCTTGAGAACATTTGAAGCTGAAAGACAATTCCCTGAGCATTTGATATTTCCACAATTAAAAAAGAGACAAAGCCCAAATGTCTCATATTCATCCTCAAATCCTATACCAAGTTCTCAACCAGCCTCAACACCAGTGGTTACACAATTTCCCCAAACATCCCCTCAACCAAAAAATGAAACTCAGATGATTCAGAATTCAGATACAGAATCTGATGTCATTGTTTCAGATGTTACAGCCTCTTCTGTCCCAATTCCTATGACCATCCCTTCTGATGATTCCAATCATATGAGTTCTTTTCTAAAGAACTTAACAAACCCAACAGAAGTCAATCTTCAAGATGAAGTTGGTTCTACAGATGAATCTGAAGAATTCTCCTCTACCTCCATTGATTCTGAATCATTACTGATGATGAATCCTCCTGAACCACAACCTGAACCTGACCCAAATATAGAACAGCCTGAAGATATTAGACCTCCAAATTACCAAGAACCGCAACCAAACCCCTCATATGGTGATACCTCCAAAGGCTTTACAATAGATGATATTTCACCGTCCAATTGGAATGATCGATTCAGAGAAATCCAAGGATGTATGCTTGCTGAAATGCTAAATCCTGCAAACACGTTATCCCAAACAATCCTGAAAGTTATTGTCAGACTAAGAGGACGTCTTTTTGACTGGTACTTAAGCCTTGGAGAGTATAGTCAAATCCAGTTGTGAAACAGTGAGTCAGTACTCGATTTTCTTAACTACATGGTTTCTGAGTTTTCTTGCCCAGTAAAGCATGAACAGATTGTGCAAGAGAAGAATTTTTTCAATTGAAATGTTGTTCTTTCAAAAGACAAGACCTTGAGAAACATTTTGCCGAAATGAACAAGAGATTTCATAAAATTGGTGGGATTGATGATGTGAATCTAAAGCAATTTTATCTTGAATCCATACCCCTAACTCTAGGCAAAGAGGCCACAAAAACAATAGAAAATCAAGGGCTTACAATTCAAAACACCACTTTTGGGGAGCTATATCAATATGTTCTTCATGCTCTGGAAAGGCTTTGCAATCAAGTTGATTTTGTCAAAGAAATGGGGAAGAATAAACATTTGTTAGGAAAATCTTGTGAGAAACCTTATCTCAAAATCAAATGTAATTCAGAAAAGCTCTGTCAATGTCCAAAACCTAAGAAAGAGGACAGGTCCTTTAAACAAAGGAGGCACAAAAAGAAATTTAAGAAATTTAAATTTCTTCGAAGATCAAGATTTCGAGATTCCAGGCACAAGAAAGACATGATAACAAAGAGTTACACATGATAACAAAGAGATGTAACATGATAACAAAGAGTGATATAGTATAAAATACCTGGAATGGAGGAATTTTACAAAAGAGGTTGATAGTACAATAGCACACCAAAGCAAGAAGAAGTTATAAGAAAAACAACACACCATGGTTGACTAAGGCTAAGAGGCCCCAAGAAGCTCCTACCTTAAAACACATTCTCAGTGGACTTATATAGGCAACGGATCTCAAATCCTGACTTCAAAAATAAAAACGACACCTGGCAGACATGGTCACGTGGATCCATGTGGGTACAGTAAAAAGTAATACAGTGCTAGACAACTGGTGGATACAGTGTAAAGTGGGTACAGTGCTTGAGTGGGTACAGTGCTCGACAGCTGGTAGTGGGAATAGTGACAGCATCTGGTACAGTGACAGCTGGTAGTGGGAATAGTGACAACATCTGGTACAGTGACAACTGGTAGTGGGAATAGTGACAGCAGACAGCTTTTGAAAAAGTAGAGACAGCTTCATGAAAAGACAGGTCTTTTGACAGGTGGAAAGCTTTGAGAAGACATCATCCTTATCCTTCAGTCTGTGTCCATCAGAGTCGTAGCTTGGTGAGGAATGACTTGAGGGACTGTGAGAAGGTCCAATGTAAGAGTCGTCACTAGAACTAGTGTCCATCTGTCCTTCAAGAGGAGGATGGTCGGCTAACCAGAGGTGTAGTAGGTGGATAAGGGCAGCACCAAGGGGAGTTTCATCGTTCCATACTGTGATTTTTGCAAAGATATCCAAAGGAATCCAATCTGGCTGGACTCTATTAATGTAGCACATAATTCTTTCCATTGTTTTGTTTGGAACATCCAATAATTTAGGAGATTAGAATCATACCATCCAATGGTTTGGATATGGCGATATTGGGTAATGAAGGTATGTTCTGGAAAACATTGCAGTTGCAGATCTAGATGGAAGGCTATGATGAGATAGGGTTTGTGATAATAATCAAAAGGCTGTGTCCATTGATCATAATAGTAATGTTTTAAAAGGAATTTATAGAAGTTGAAGGCTCTTGGGTTTGGATGAATATAGTTATTCCATTGCAAGAAATGACAATGCCTTAGATAAGACAGTAATTTCCTAACATGAAAATTGAAGCAGATATGGTGGTTTTGGATAACGTACCAAAAGAAACAAAGAGCTTCTTTAGGCATGTTATAATAATGCCTGGTTTGGAATAAAGATAAAAACGGGTATTTTGGATGGCATCAAATTCCTTGGAAACATTCTCCATGATTCCTGATCAGAATTTCATGCATTTTTTGTTGCATGAATTCATTACGTGCTTCCATTGTTTTGTTGAGAATGATGTCATAAATTTCTTCAGAAACTTCTCTCGGTTCTTCTTCTTCAATTCTGATTATGGATCCCAAAAATGGGATTATTTGGAAAGAGTTTTCTTCAGGTTTTTTTCTTGAGAACATGTCAGCTAAAACATTGTTTTTTCCAAGAATATGTTTGACTTCAAAGTTCCATTGAGAAAACCAATTTGCCCATTTGAGTAACTGAGGGTTGGGAAGAATCTTGTTTTTGAATTTTAACATATTCTGAAAACTTGACATATCCATCTCTACCAAAAAAGAATGGCCTAGGAGATGAAACTGGAATTTTTTAATTCCTCTTTTTACGGCCAGAATTTCTTTGAATGTAGAGTGATAATGTTGTTCAGATTCTTTAAACTTTCCACTTTTGTATCCACAAATCATTCTTGTTTTCTCTTTTTCTTCAATCAAAATGCATGCCCAAAATTCATCTGAAGCATCAGTTTGTAAAATCCTTTTTCCATCAGAAAGAATTTTTGAGGGAGAAAGATTTTGGGATAAATCTTTGAACTTAAGAACACACTCAGTCTGTTTGTTTGTCCATGGTGGTGCCTTTTTCTTTAGAAGAAGATAAAGAGGGCTGGTGAAGAGAGAAAGCTTATGAATGAAAGGGGACATGTAATTTACGATGCTTAAGAACTGCTGGATTTGTTTTACAGTGGGAAGAACATTAGGAAACTCTAACAAATGTTTTGCTACATGAGGCTGTAGTTTGTACATTCCGTTCTGGAAATGCATACCAAGAAAATCAATATCTATAGTAGCAAAGACACATTTTTTTTTCAGAGAGCATGATCCATATTCACAACAAATGGAATAGAATTTTTCTAATAATATGATATGACTTTGGAGGTCTAAGGAGAAGAGGAGTATGTCATCTATGTATACCAGAGCTTGTTTTGAAATTGGTTCAAAGATGTGGCTTAAAACTTTTTGAAAATATGTTGGAGCATTTTTCAAACCGAAAGGCATGACTGTCCATTGAAAGTGATGATTTGGTAGACAAAGCTGCTTTGGGATGGTCATCCGGGTGAATTCCTATTTGCCAACATCCCGATTTTAAATCAAATTTAGAAAAGATGTGTGCATTTGAAATTTGAGAAAACATTGTTTTTTGGTTTGGCAGAGGAAATTTGTCATTAGCAAGAAAATCATTCAAGGGTTGATAATTGATGACCAATCTGAGTTTTCCTCAAATTTGTTCTGCTCTTTTATTTACATAACAGGCTTCACAAGCCCAAGGTGAACTTGTCGGTTCAATTAATTGTTCCTTTATCAAATCATGGATTTCCAGTTTAGCTTGTTCCAAAACGTCTGGATTTAAACCTCTATGTGAAGCTTTTGTAGGGTTTATATCCTCATTCTTCTTAAAAGGTAATTTAACATAAAAGTTTTGGTTTCTCCAAAGAGGATTTGTACATTTTTTGAGAAACTCTGTATGGGAATTAGCACAACAATCTGTCAAATGTTTTTGTCTAACAATTTCAAGGCTTGGTGTCTGGTCTATGGATGCAACCCAGGGTAGAGTCAAGGATTTGTAGTGTAGTCCCTTGTAGGTCCATTGAAGTTTTACTTGGTGAAGAACATCAAATCCAAGTAAAAGTTCTTTGTTGGGTAAATAGGATCCTAACAGTTTGTGCTGGATTACAAGTTTGGGGAAAAGTTTAATCAAAATGGGTTTGCTGATCTGGTTTATGGTAAATTTCCCTCCATTAGCAGCTCTGAAGGTCTGGTGGCATGGTTCCCAAAATTGTTTTGGCAGTAACTCTGGTTTTAGAATACTAGCAGATGCACCTGTGTCAAAAAAGGCAGTAATTGACATTGGTTTAGCATAATGTTCTGACAGTATTTGAACCATGGCTATTGGTGAGGGCTGTAAGGGTAAACTGGCTATATCTGTCTCATTTTCCTGTGGTAACAAGATCTCTGAGGAGTTTGTTTTGCATATTTGATTGAATTCATTTTCTTTTGAATAATACGCAATGGACAATATTGTTTCTGGGGACTGCTCATCATCTAAAAAAAAAACTGTTTCTAAATCATCTTCGATTTCTTCATTCTTTACCTGTGAAAGGAGATGAATGATCTTTTTCCTTTTCTTCTAATTAGGACAATTGTTTGCAAAAAGAACTACCAGAGAGTCTCGGTGGATGATTTTGAAAACAGTGGGAAAATGACAATCAAAGCAAACAATAAGAATAAAAAAAATTCAAAATTTTGGATTCTCCTAATGGGGTCGTCAAATTGGATTTTGATGGCAATTTGCCAGGGAATCAAGGGTGAACAGGTGTGGAGGGTATTGTCATTGCATGTGGTCAGGGTCCATCCAGACAAAACATTCATGACGGTTTGCTTAGGTGGGCCAAGGGGACTTGGGTGCATTGCCAAGGCCTAGGCAGCCCAAGGGGACTTGGGCGCATCGCTAAGGCCTAGGCTTCCCTTCTGGGCGGTGGGTCCCCTGGCAGTGCCCAGTCCTGGGCGGGCGTCCAGGGGCGAAAATCCCCCTCGTGGAGGGGTATTTTTATCCTTTTGTCCCCTAATGAGGGGCGGAAGGGAGCGTGGTGTTTGAGTTCTTATGTGACCTAAATCCCTTTTGTTACCTTTTGGAGTGAAAAATGTTTGAAAAAACCACTTTTTTTGTGTTTCTATAAGATCGATTGGGTAATTCACATGCAAATGATAATAATTGCATAATGGGGATATAAACTGATTCAAAAAAGATGCTAATGGGGATATAAACTGATGCAAAAACCTGTTTGTCGGTATTAGGGGGGATGTTGCTCTTTGTGAAAATGTTCCTGAAGCTATTAGAGAGGAGATTTAAACAATATTTGAGCCCGGCAAAACACAAAAAGTGTGGTTACTTATAACCCAAATCCAAATGATAAAATTTGTATAAAGTGTTTATTTTGTGAAAAAGATACCAATGGGGGTGTTAACTTCTTCAAGAAACACCTTACTGGTATTGAACGAAATGTTGCTTCTTGTAAAAAAGTTATTGAAGCTATTAGGGATGAGATTAGAGAATATTTGAATTTGATAAAATCAAAAAAGGAAGAAAAGGAGCTTTGTTAGATGGAAGCTCTGGGTTCTTTGCAAAGTGGTGATCTGGGTTGGGGGTAACCCGAATCTGAATGACAAAAGTTGTATAAGGTGTAATTATCATGGAAAGGATATCAATGGGGGTATTTATCGGTTCAAGAAACACTGTGCCGGTATTAGGGGAGATTAAGCAATAGTTGAGTTGAGTAAAACACAAAACGCAAGAAAAGGATGAAGAGGCATAAGGTACAGCAGCCAACACTCGTTAGGCTGCTAGATCATCTGCATAGAGCAAGAGGGGGTAGAAGAAGAGGAGGAAGAGGCAGATTCAGAAGAAACGAAGGAGTATGAGCGTTATGTTGAAGAGGAAGATGACTCTGATGATGATGGACTCGACTCCTATGCATATGATGAGGCTTAATCCACTTTTTTTTATGATGAATAAAGACTCTTGACTCTTTAAGTCTTCGAGTGTATATTTTCTTTTTCTTATTTTCTAGTTTATACTCTTCTATGTGCTTGTATAGCTGTATCATTGTATGGAACTATGGATTATGGAGCATGGAGTATGGTCTATGGAGTATGAATTATGGATTGTGCCTGTATTATTAATTTACTATTATATTTTATTTTTAACCTTACTGAGGGTTTGACCTTTGATAGAGCAGAATGGTGGATCAGGATTCTTGTAGCCGACCCTAAATAGTTGGGAAAAGGTTCTGATGATGATGATAATTTTATTTTTTGATGTGCTAGTAGTCTATTACAAATTTGCAATGGCTTGGAATTTTGGATTATGCGATTTTAAAATTTGTAACATTTTATGATGTATTACTCATATTCCCCTGCCCCTCCTCTTCAACCTAGGCCACCCAGAAATTGGGCTCCTGCCTAGGTGCCTACCTAAGCACTGGGCGGCCAGGATCCCCAAGACCGCCTAGGCGCTGCTTGGCATTTTTTGGACCACTGTTCATGACATACTCTAGCCCAATTCAGATGTGTTATGCTGAAGCTGAGGCATGATAATTACTTTTCAGTCTCTGAAATCTAGATCCTAATCGGACTGATGTCATCATTGAGCGTGACTCTTAACACTGTCATCAACTATGCTGGTGAAGATGGATCCTGCCCTTGGAGACTAAACAGCATTTCAGGAAATCTGGGTATGTATGAGCAATCTTACTGCAGCACTAAGGCGCGCCTGAAGAGAGGCAATTGAAGAAGTGGATGCGTTGGCAAGAGATGGAATTTGGAAATCTTTCTTGATTGGTACTTCGAATCATAGTGCTTTGATGTATAGAGTTTGATGTAAGGGGACTCATTTTTGTAAGTGGAACTATAATTGGTAAATCAATTTCACAAATTAATGATAAACAGTTAACTGTCAAATCACATGATACAAATCACATGCTTATCACTTCTTTGAATAGCTATAGCCAACACGAAATTAACCATATTATAACTGTCAAATCTAGTTGAGTGAGTTGGTACTTGTCTGGCCTAAGAACATGAGCAGATCTTTTTGCCTCAAAATGTATTTTGCTGAGTTGGAAGATACTGAGAAGAATTGTAGTATTGGAACTTTTATGAGCACTTTTTGAGCTTTGAAATGTTAGTTATTTGTAATTGGGAATTCCTTGATCTTCACAGTCTATGTTGTTCACTTAGCAGCAGTGTTGATCTGTCTTTTTTTTAAATGGAAACGAGTAGTGGTCTTTTCAAATAATTGGACCATTCCATATATATCAGCATGCATTTTGTTTGCAGCAGTTGGACTAGTAAATCTTATTGCAATATATTCAATTTGGCACTATCTTTTTGAAGCAGTATAAAATTTCCGGCGAGTACCACTTGACAAATTAACTGCATTTTAGAGAGAGAAATAAAAATTGTGAAGGAAATCACAAGAAGAAAGAACAAAAGATAACTAATAACTTATCCATTCCATAAAAGATAACTCTTATTTAAAACCATAAAGATAACTAAAGATGACCTTCCTTTACTACATGTCCAAACCCACAAGATAACTTTCCTAAAACTTCTCTAAAGAGAACCTTCTAACCATCGTATTCTTATTTCTAAAAAAATTGAACTCTAATGAAAAATAAAAAGTCTACCCACATCTCTAGAATTAAAATTAATAAAAATATATATTTTTTTTGTAGCAGCCAGATTTTGATCTGCATCATTCTCCTCTGGTTGGAGAAAATTCGACATCGAGTTTTAAAATGCGCTAAGATCAACTTTGTATTAGTCGTGCAACCTTCTTCAACCCGACTAATGTAAACATGATCCTGAGACACCCAAATATTGCAAACACGATTCTGAGACCTGTGGGTTATTGCATGGATCAAAACACAATGATTGTGCACTGGTAAGCCTTCGAGGAAAGGGTCATTGTATGTCGATTTTTCAGCCACATAAACTTCCTGAAATTGCTCAAATGGGACCTTAGGGTACATCACGTATACTTCTGTTTCACCACCAAATACTCGATCTCTTCTGGGATCAAGTAAACATCTTGAGTTTCTATCTCTCAATTGATAAGAAAATTAGATATCCTAGCTGATTCAAGGATAACTTCTCTCCTTTGATCTTTTTTTAATATAGGATCTTCATCAAGGATGAGATCCCTTTCATCTTGCTCTTCATCAAATTTGAAACCTTCATCAAAGATGGGGTAACCTATGACATCCAAGAGTGATGATTCTAATCGAAGATCAAAACCTATATGTTCTTCATCTTCAACTAGTTCTTCATCATACTTAGGTTGATCAATCTCCCGGCCATAAGGAAATAGATTACTCTCCCAACTATGAGGCTCTCGATACAAAGAGTTGGCATGGAACGGGTTCTCGAAAATAGCTTCCAACTCACTTATGTCATCGTAGTTTATCGAGGCTAGTTTTTGCGCCAAGTGCAGGGTCAGCTCTTCTACTTGCCTTCTCAAATTTTTGTTCTCCATCTCTCGGAGAGCTCGGAGGTTTCGTTCGTGCTGGATGGGTTGGGTCCTGATACCTGGCCATAGACCATGTCCACGAGCCATGATACCAATCGACGAACACCAAGATCCTCAAGAATCGACTACGCTTTGATACAACCTGACGCAGTATAAAATTTTCGACGACTATCACCCGGCGAATTAACCGCGTTTTAGAGAGAAATAAAAATTGTGAAAGAAATCACAAGAAGAAAGAATAAAACGCGTGGATACGAATATTCCGCACGAGCCCATAAACACAAAAGAAGAAACAACACCCACAAAGGGCCTCTCTCTCTATGGCAAACTTCCACCCTTGTTTCGTTAACAAAATTCAATCCCTCAATACATTATATGATATTTCGTTTATACTTGCCACACCTTATGAAATACATCCCTAGGAAAAAGTGGACTCCAAAATCTTCAAGTGTAAAGGTGCAGAAGATAAGCACAATTCTAAAAGACTCCTATCTAACACTTACTAAACGTGAACTTTAACTCTATCAACTAATCACGCACCAACAATTACCATTATACTTACAACTAATAACTTATCCATTCCATAAAAGATAACTCCTATTTAAAACTCATAAAGATCGCTAAAAATGATCTTCATTTCCTACACGTCCAAACCCACAAGATAACTTTCCTAAAACTTCTCTAAGGAGAACCATCTAACTATCGTATTCTTATTTCTAAAAAAAATTAACTCTAATAAAAAATAAAAAAGTCTACCCACACGTCTAGAATTAAAATTAATAAAAATAAAAATAAAAATTTGTAGCAACCAGATTTTGATCTGCATCACTTTTAGATTGCTTTATGTGACTGTTGGCTCCTTTGAAATTTATTTTAAACAATGTCTATAACATTCTTATGGATTTTTGCCTTTCAGACAAAGGCACAGAAAAACTGGTTTGTGCGTAATGCTGCATCTGTGGAAATGGATCTAGAGGACAGTGGAAGTGAGGAAGAAAAAGTACAAATATCTAAACAAAAGAAGATCAATACCTTTCAATTGAAACAATTGGAGCAGGTTTTTTCCACGCACATGTTATCTATATTGTACTATTCTGTGTTGGGCACATGGAATGCACAAACGAAACACATTTATTGTTGTCTTTTGAACTGTCCAACATGATAGCATTGTCTATGTTCTTTCACCATGGGCCCTTGTGGTTTTCAGTCTGATCTTTGTTTTAAATGCAGGAATTGAATGTGCTTCTAACTCGCCCCCTACAACCAACGACATTTTCACGCCGCTTTGTGGCAGGGGTATCGTCATGATTTTATGTTTTTCTCATCTCTCATTTGAAACTTACCTTGTTCAATGGTGTTGAAAATTGGACATGGCACATGCATTTTTCTATTATGAGCGCTCTTTCCTGGTCTTCTTATATTTAAATTTTTTTTTTATTCTGATGATATTTACTGCTGAAAAGGGAAGTCTTATTAATAAATAGTTTTAGTTCTTTGAAGTTCTTTGTGGAATGTCACTTAAGCTTTTTCATCATGACTTTGACATGACTTTTAGTGCATTGGTTCCTAAATCAAAGGGACAGGGCATTTGGGATATTCTGAGGAGTTGGTTGTCACTTGTTTATGTCAGATTAAATCTGTTATGGTGAGTGGATCTCCTAAAGGATTTTTTGCATGCCTAGGACATTTGAGGTAGCTCATCCCAGTTCCCTACTCTTTTAGCCACAGTTTTATAGGTTTTTTGGGTCTTGTTGATAAGACAGTTAGCAAAGCAGTATAAGAAGATGGAGCCTGGGGGTCTCATCTTTAGTTTGACAATGACACTTTTATTTTGTGTTGCGTCTTCCCTTCAAATGTATACTTCGAGACTCAAATTCTATCAGATGGTATCTAGACAAATTATAAAGTTGCAAAAGAGTTCTCTCCTAGGGATTGGAGTAGAGGATCTCTACCATGAAGGAAACGTCCCTTTGCCGGGGTGTAAAGGAGGCTTTAATTTTTTGTTGTTTGCCCTTGTGTGGGAAAGCCAAGGAAAAATGTGTAATAGCCAGTGGTAAGATGGTTTAAGAGGAGGTTGACTCTTTGGAGAGCCAATTTTATCATTTTAGGGATTGCCCTCATCTAGGCTACGTTATCAACTTCCCTTTAGTGCATAAGGCTGCATCTTAGTGGTGGTCATTCCAGTTTGGGCGAGGGAGGTCAAGATGCTTGAACTTTGTCCTAAAAAGGCTAACAAGCTAACACACCTTTTTTCTTATCCAACATTCCTGTATACTTTAGTTTGATTTTCAGATCTCTTGCACAATGAGAAAAAGAATGGATAGATTTTTGTAGAGTGTGACAGTGAGAGTGGTGCAGGGCTAGTAGCTTGGAGCTAGGCTGTTGCAAAGACGATAGGGAAGATCCAACATTAGAGAGATGCAAAAACCAGAGATAACAGAAGGAGCACGAGCTGCTCTAGGGTTTTGAATAAAGTTCATAACAAGATGCTTCATTATGTTTGAGTACATAAGAAACCCTAAACAAGACTTAATACTGGCCATCCTTTATTTAATTATGGCCATCCATTATAAAAAACTTTTAAGTGAATAGAATGACATAAAAGCCTCTACAAGAAATAAATAAAAAACATAAAATGACAGATTCATTAATTATTTTGCCCTTCTACGGTTCCTCTTGTAAACATCAAACCTGTCGTTCTTATCTTGATACTTGAGAGCAATATGCAGGGTGCATCAGAGCACCTCCAATTTTGTGGGGTCAAGTAAGAAGCAAAGAGGCCTTGGGATCACAAGGCGTAGAGAGGCAAATGGGCTTCCATGGTTAAGTCGCTGCAGAAATGTGTTGAATTGTGTTTGCTATGAAGGGTCATTGACATTAAACATGGCTATTGTGAAGCAAGGTGTCAGTAGGGCTTGTACTCGATTCAAAATTCAGTTGAGACTTCAAAAGGGGATAAGATTTAAATTGCTAGTTGTGGAGTCAGGATTGTGCATTATAATATGGAGAAGATATGCTGAAAACTCACTCAGGCTCTGGATGGTTTCGCATCAAACCCACTTGCATGGATTAAAGAATTTGAGCCTTTTGTCGAAGGGTTAGTCGTGTTTGTGCATTAGGTGGGACTGAGGATGATTTGGTTAATTGAATGGGCTTTTGTATAGAAGAGGAGAGGTCTTCATTCCACATCTAGGGTTTGAATTTAGAGGATTTGGGCTTAATAGTCTTCATTGTCAAGCTGTTCTTCCTGTGCTGCATAAGTTGATTTAGCCTCTTGGGGGTTTGCTATGGAGTGTTCCAGCTCCTCTTATGTTGCTTATGTTTTGCTGGAAGGTAAAAATCAATTTAACATCGAGGCTTCCCAGGCTCCAAGTTTCAAACTATTGCATCATGTGTAGGAACCATTGGGCTGTCTGTATCCTTTTATAGTGTGAGTAAAGAAGGCTGGTATGAAGCTTCAACCTTCTCCATGAGCAATGTTCAAAAAGTCGGTCGCTCGATGGCCTAGACGGCTTTCTGGAGAAAACGCCTAGGCATTCTTAAGGCAGTCACTGTTAGGCGCCAGAACTAGGCACCTGCCTAGTCAGTCGGGCGGCCGATTAGGCGATAAAAGGCGCCCGCCTAGGCGGCGTACAGGAGTATGGCAGAAATTTTTTTTGGGAGGGAGCAAAAAAGTCATTTTATCCCCTTTAAAGAGGGGATAAGGGTTGGGGATTTTTGCCCCCAAAAACAATTTTAGTTAACTTTAGAGTGAGAAACAACTTGAAAAAAACTACATTTGAAGATTTTTTGAGAGATCAATTTCTTTTTCGAAATCCTCGAATGGTCACGATGGTAAGGGATATTCAACTGCAATCTTTTTGAGGCTTATAGGGGTTGTAAAAGAGGAGATTTGGGATCCCAAACATTTCAGTTTGGCCCAAAATTGAGTCAACTTCAAGAACGTTGATATACTTCAAGAACATTGAACATTGGCCATGAGTAATGTTCGCAACTTGATATCAGTAGCAACCTTCAGAATGTAAGATCAACCGAGCTAAATCTATGGAACACTTTTCCATAAGGATGTCTCTTGTTATAAGTATGAATGCTTCTAAGCTTAGACAATCAATTGGTTGTTGCTTAAAATTCTAGAAGTTATTGTTTAGGGATTTGTTGCTGACACTTGCAATGGATTAGCATTATCCATAGAACTGACTAATACTTGAGGTATGTTTTGGAAAGACCCTGTCTAATTATTATTGGTATATGAGAAAACAAACTGGTGAAAAAACCTACTGGTGGAAGGGCGTGGCTTTCAATAAAAATGACAACCATGAATACTTCACCTAACCAAATTTGTCGAACAAGTGACTGCCAATCTGATATGAACTGATGGAGCCCTATATTTAGACACACCGATTGATTTCTAAAAAGTGACTGCCAATCATAAAAGAGTATGATGGATTCAAGAAACTGGATCTGACATTTGCTTACTATATGATTCCTTGTCAACGCATGCATCAATTTCATGGTTATTACCATTTCTCTATTACCAGATCTATTATTGCTATTCTCGTCAATGATAACAATAAAAAAGAATTATTCATTTATAGCGCTAGTTTTGCAGTTATCATTAATGGCATGTAGTGATCCTTTGCTTTTATTAAAGTTGTTTGTTCTTTCTTATTTCTGCAACTGGATTGTTCTCATATTCATTTATTTTTTCGATTTCTTCCCAGGCTGGTATGTCTCCCCTCCTTCAGCAACAGTTGAAAGAAATGACTGCTAAGAAACAAAGTATGGGGAAACAAAAAAATAATAACACCAAAGAGAGCAAGAGACCCAGGCTTGTGGTAATCGGTCAGAACTGCATAGAACCCCTTCAGGCACTTCGAAGGCATGATACATGACCTAGTGGTGGTCTCTTTTCTGCTGACAGTTGTAGTAATGTAATTTGCATTTTTTTAGTTCAAACCCTGGCTTAGTTGGAAGGTAATTGGAACTGGAACCTTGAGATTTTGTTGTACCAATAAAAAAAGAGAAGCATTTCTTTTGCTTCGGGCTTGACAGGTGCCCATCAGCTTGTGTTGGGTCATAAGTTGTTAGTGATGTATTTGAGTTCCATTTCAACCATGGGTAAGGATCCATTTCTTATTAAACTGTTCAAAAAAAAAAAAAAAAAAGAGAAATAAAACAAAACCCCTTTTTTACTTAAACAAAAAAAAAAAAAAATTTTTTACGGAAGGTTGCAATCTTAAAATGTAGAATCACAAATGCATTTCAAAAATCTATCAAAAATGGTTTTTTAATGTTGAAAAATCTCTCTAATCAATCATCTCGACATTAAGATCTATGAATATGAAAAAAAAAAGTTTTTGAATATCAGAAATAGTGCATCTTGCAACATATTATCTAGACTGTCAATTTTAAAGATTTTTATATATTTTTAGATCTACTTGATTTTAACCAATTTTGAAATTTAAATTTTTTTAATTAGGTATGAAAATAGATTTTAAGATAACATTAAGAATTTTTTACAAGAAAATTACATGTTATGATAAAATTTTAAGGCGCGTTTTAATTGGGTCATTTAAAGTTGCAACTTCATAGAAACCGCATCCACAAAAAAAAAGAACAGTAATTTTAGTTATATCAAAAGTTGGAGGGAAATCCTGTTTGAGAGCACTATTATTGGCATCTTTTTCTATTTAGCTTGGAGAGGGCCTTGAGATAATTAGTTGGCCAACTGGGGCTAGACTTTGGTGAATCACCAAGTTGATTGAACAAAGGGCAAGTTGACTTTGTTATTCAAGAATTGCTCAGTAATTTTTTGAAATTATTTCAATTTTGAAAACTTGAGTGGACTAAGTATGATCATCGTGTGGTCCCATGGGATTAAATTCTGGTTCGCAAGAGAGTGCACCTTAAAGGGATTTTCAATCCTAATTTTTCGAATTAAAATTTTTCATCTGAGATCATTCCCAAAAGAAATATATCCACGGTCTAAATATTTGTTGGAATGGATGTCGCTCGAATATTGAGTTTTGACTTCCAGGCTTTTAAGAATTCAAAATCAGATTTCTTTTTAATTTTTTGTTACTAATGGATGATTACTAATCGGTTTTTTAAGACAATTCTAGGATTTGCGTATTCAGGGATCCAATCAACACAATAGAGAAAAAAAAGAGCCCCTTTGAGTAGGTGGATGTAGTGTGCGATGTATTGTCACATGACCTTATGAAAAGAATAGCACGTATGCTATGCTCATGCCGAGCATTACTATCCAGTTACTCCCTCAAGTGAAAAAGTGACTGAAGAAATTTTTTTGGACATGAAATTTTGGAATCCACTTAAGAATCATTAGACAATTAATTCAAAAGAAAGAATTAGATTATTTGAAAATTGGACGGTCTATGCTTAAGTTTATTATTTTTTTTCAAGCTAAAAAATAGTGCATTTGATATTACGTACATTTCATGTACATCTTTTCTTCTTCATGGTTGGATCCATTATCCTTCATATTAAACCCTTTTTATCCAAAAATTGATCAATATTAAGCATTGATTAGGATTTGTTGTCCTTTCAGCTTACTGACAGTAATTTGGATTTACTTTCTCATGTGTTAAAAGGCATTGTCATTGCAGAAGAGCGGGTTCACACTTGGGGCAAATATTGGCTTGGGTGTGGGAAATGGTCGGTCAACCCGCCGACGCGATGGGTTGGCTCAGCCGGTTCAGGGTTTGTGACTCCTACATATTCCCAACAAGTGCGGTGCCAGGTTCATTGCCAACCTGGGTCAGGTGCTGGTCGACCTGACCAAACTCGATTATGTGAATGAATATATAATCTATACAACTATTTGTTTTCATATTAAAAAGGTGCATGGCAAATTTGGTATATTGTCGTAATACTTTAGTAGCTTTTTAATGTCTTAATCGGACCTGCTGATCCAATCTCACCTAGACCACATTAGGTCGAGTCTGGGTGGGGGTTGACCTAGACGGATTTACAACCTTAATACTGACTTGCTAAAGAATGGAAGTTTGCTACTGTGTACTATGCAGCAGGCAAATTTCAATTTGTCAGAATAGGGCATACAAGCCTACTCTTCTAAGTGTTTTCATATGGATCTAAGAAAGGGTTTTCATTTATCTAGTTAATATGTTGTCGAATAATACATGAATTAAAGTCTTATCCATTAGAACATGGACATTTCTTGTTATTGATAAAGGGAAATTTACTCTAATTACTTTTGTATACAACAATATTTAAAAATGGGTTATATTAGGGTGTTCACATTATAAAGTATTTTATAATTGTACTCAATAAATTTTGGATACTTATATACCTTTGTTTTGTAACGAAGTATTTTTTTAGTAAGGATATTTTTGGTCATTAGAAGAAGTGTAACATCATCCGCATGGGGTGTAACATCATATTAGTGACATTATTGCTCCATATAGGTGATGTCAAAATCCATATGAATGATGTCATATCCCTCTTAATGAACTGAGGCATGATTGAAGACAACCTTCCTGTGCCCTCCGATATCGTCAAACTACATTGTTCCCTTATTGAGCACTAAGGGTTTCTTCCTCACGATGAATGTGTACCTTACTTTGTCTATGCATCAGATGAATGTGTACCTTACTTTGTCTATGCATCAGACCTTGTGAACGTCCACTTGGACTATGCCCTCTTTTGGCCGACTGCTTCGGTGGTTGAAGATGCCGGCCTTAGCTACAATAACCTATTTGATGCCTCATTACCCGCAATTTATTTGGACATGGAGAGGGTGGGATGGAGCGCGGAGCACAGTTCATGTCGTGGTCTCCAAGAGTGAGCATTAAATTTCTCCTTCCCAACCTTATACAGGAGCATGGCCAAGTCCAGTACCATCCTCACTTCCTCCACTGTGAATATTAAATTTTTCCTTTCCAAACATATAAAAGCGCATGGCTAATTCTTGGAGTTGAGGAATCACTGGTGCCTATGCTGTCCATTTTAAAACACCTTCAGGAAGCATAACCCAGGCAATGGCAAAAAATGATGTAGTCACTCCAAGAATGGCCATTTCTTGCAGAAATTTCCCGATCTTTGGATGACGGCCCTTGAGCCTCATCTTGGCTACACCACTTGCAAAGCCGAGCACGTTAGAAATGGCACATACGTTGAAAACTGTGGGGTTTGACCCAAAGATGGTAGGTATTATCTGGCCTTTGTTATCAACGTAACCAATGCTCAGCAGAGATGTGGTCGCACTAAAGCCATACATCACAACCATTTCATTGGAAAATAAGTGGTTTTTCTTTTGTTTGGGCTTTGTTTCTCTAAGTACGTTATGGATTGTCGGAATTTGGCTGTCCTCTAGTTGTAATTCATATTGATGACCATGAACCAGTGGTGAACGGTGAAGATGGTGATCATGGGGGCGGTAAAATTCGTGGTTTGATACACCACGAGAAACCAGTGATTGACGATGGAGATCAAAAATGGCATTTTCAGTTGGAACTGTGTATGATGCATCTGCAGAAATTTGTTGACGAAGTGCAGGTGCATCAATCCACATTGAATCCTGAAAGACAATGTCATTTAATGCAGTCATTGAGCCTTCGAAGAACAGAAGAGGTATTTTCACATCTGGAGAAAATTGCTGAGAAAATGCAGGTGGATCATTTGGCATCGGATTGCGCGATAACAATAAATTGGAGAGCGTAAGTGATGTAGTTATTGAGCTTGCCACAGAGTTGGATGATCTTTGGGGTATCATCCATGGATGCTCTGCCTGTCAATGGAGAGAAAGATGCAACAGGGTTATAATCTTTGGCAGTGTTTTGAAAATCTTTAGAGATGAATCGGAATAGCCCGAGTCGGCTCTGGATCGGTGGGGGTCAGTTGCCCTGATTCTACAAGTTTTTTACTTCTCATTTTTCCATATATTTGTTCTCCTACCACCAAATAGCACTAGTCAGATTGGAATCCAGAATCCAACTCTGGAGGTATTTGGGCTGTGAAGAGAGAGACCATACACTTGATCTAGCAAAAAGCTGCAATACATTTTTTCAGCTTCCATTGATCTCTCTTCCCAAAAAATTGTAACAAAACTTCCGGCAAAAAAAAAAAAAAAGCACTGTTGAAGTATTGAAAATCTTTGCGATAGCATCTTTTGTTATAAATTTGAAGCTTAAAAAATCGTATTACAAGATGTATTAATTTCAAGATTGAAATCTATTTTTTTTCATGACCATACATCTTGAGGTCAAGATGATCGATTTGAGAATTTTTTTTAGCATCGAAACATTCACTTATAGTAAATTTTTGATGTGGACCTTCGTTTAATTGTTTAGAGCCTCATCCTTATATACTTTTTCCCTATTGTGGTTTGTAGCGCACCTTCAAATTTTTTCATAACATGTAATATAAAAATTCTTAAGATTTTTTGAAAATCTATTTTCATGATTACAAAATTTTAAACTCCAAATGGTTAAAATCAAGTAGATCTATAAACTTATATAAATCTTGAAAAATGGACGGTCTGATAATGTGTTGTAAAATACCCTATTTCTATGTGTTGCAAGATGCACTATTTCTAGCACTCAAAATCTTTTTTTTTTTTTTCCATATTCATACATCTCGATAGAGAGATAATCAATTAGAGAGTTTAACATTAAAGCAGCTTTTTCCAATGGATTTTTTATCTGAATCTTTAATTCTACATTTTAAGGTTTATTTAAGGCTGCAACCCTATTTATTAAAGTTGGGCTGCAACCTTAAGCACCCTTCATTTTTTTTTTTAAACGATTTAAATTTGGCACAAAAAACGATGAAAAAATCCCATTGCCCCAATATCTTCTCTAGTCTCCCAATTGTTTTAGGGATTGTATACAATGAGACAATTTATTTTTTTCTGATATTTGGAGCATCAAAGCAATATCTTTAAGTGAAATTTTTGAGGTGGGCTCTAATTTGATTGTTTAGAGCCAATCTAAATAAAGCACATTCAAAATGAAGTTGAAAATTAAAAAAAAAAAACTTTAAAGAATGGATTTGTGCCCAGGGGCATTTTTTTAATTTTTTTAAAAGAGAAAAATGTAAAAAACTATTAACTTCCAAAACAATTTTCAATGTTTGTCAAAATGATGAAAAATATTAAAAAATAGATTAAAAAAAATCCATTATTTTTTGTGATTTTATATTATTTTTAAATTTTTTTTTTAAATACCTGGCCTCTTCACCAAAAACAGGCCGAACCAAAACTGGGCGGTCAGGGTTTGAAATGCCCGATTTTTTATCCACACAACTAAGGATGTTTATTGAAGTAAACTAATTACCTCAATGGAGTGGCGACCATCTATGATAACAGCACTGATTTTGTGTTCAACTGCGACTCATGCGCTCCTCAACGTGTAGCATACTTGAGTTCAGCCCCTGTTTCTTCGAGTGAGGTCCATGAAATATTATGCGAAGGCGATCCATGAGAAACCGGCCGGTTAGATCGTAACGCGTTAGTTTTGGTCGGTTTTGGTGATCAACAAGTATTTTATACTTTAAATAAGATAATACTTCAAATTTAAATCAAATACATTAAAATTATTTGTCGATTATTGTTGACGATTGGTTTGGTTATGAATCAGGGTTCGAACCCAGGCACCACGGTTGTTTACTTTTTAAGCACTGGTTCATAAATTCATTTTGTTTAAGTGATCTTGGGGGTCTTCTCTGGAGTGTTCCAGCTTCTCTTATGGTGCTTATGTTTTGCTGGATGGCAAAAACCAATTTAACATCGAGGCCTCCCAGACTCCAAGTTTCAAACTATTACATCATGTGTAGGAACCATAGGGTCACTGACTGTATCCGTTTATAGTGTGAGCAAGCAAGAAGGCTGGCATGATGCTGAAAGAAAGACCTCTGTATCTGTAATCTTATGCCGGAGAAATACAATTTTTTTATTTTTTTTATTTTTTTAATAATAATCACCCCTTATAATTTTGGCAACAAGATCACTCACAGGTGGTCTTATTATAAACAATAGAATTCCTAAAATAAATAATACATCAATAAAATAAATCTCAACTACTTGATGCCATTCATACAACCTAATACTGTGCTTAAGAATATAAAATAAAAGAACAAACACTTAAAAGAAAAGATGTCGAAAATTACCTCAACCGAGCTTTTTACACCCCACACCGAGTCACCACATCCAATGGTGCGGGATCAGCGGTCTAGCTTCAATCTAGAACCAGAAAAACTAATTTCGGCCAAACTAGGTAACTACCCTTAAATCTCTAAAAAACCCTAACTCCAAAATAATTAGGCTCAAACCCTAATTTTCTCAACCCTTAAATTAGAGTATGAGAGAGAAAGAAAGAGTCCCCATGTTGACGTGGCCCATAGGGAAGATAAAGATAGTTTGTGGGAGACAGAGGTGTGTTGAGATGGGGAAAGCACCCCTATTTATAGTGAAATTTAGGTCTAGGGTTTCCATAGTTTGCCCTTTTATTGAGATTGAATATGGACCGTAGATCAAGGTGATTTCTGGGGTGAGAGATCTGAGCCATCCATTCCATAGATGAGCCATCAACA
>NW_006496932.1:2030540-2058662 GCF_000471905.2 Amborella trichopoda
ACTCAGTTACTTCTTCGTATGGTTCAGGTAAATGTTCACTTTCTTTAGGGAGTTCATAAACAGGTTGGGTTGGTTTAGAAGTTTCAAGTTCAAGGTCTTGAACTACATCTTTATTTTTGGCCCCCTCATAAAAGTTGGCTTGTTTTCTACTCACCCTTGCTTCAAGGAATTCTGCCTCAAAAAAGTGAGCATCGCGGCTTTCATTAACCATACCAGTTTCAAGATTATAGAATCGATACCCCTTACCATGATTTGGGTAACTGATGAAAATGATTTTAACAGTTTTGGATTACAATTTGATTATAATTTGATGTGGGATAAGGACATGGACTGAGCAACCCCAAACTTTCAGGTGTTCAAGAGAGAGAGTACGACCTGTGAAAATTTCGTGAGGAATAAGTGGGATAGCTTTTGTGGGAGTTCGGTTAAGGATGTAACATGTCGTTAATATAGCTTCTCCCCAAAACTCCAATGAGAGATTCGCATGCCCCATCATACTCCTTACCATTTCCACTAAGGTCTTATTCATTCTCTCAGCTACGCCATTATGTTCAAGAGTATAAGGTATGGTGTACTGATGGATGATCCCATTTTTAATGCACAATTTTTTGAAAAGGTCCGATGAATATTCCCCCCCCTCTATCGGTTCTAAGGACTTTAATTTTCAGGTTGGTTTGATTCTCTATTTGGGCTTTATATTCTTTGAATTTTTTTAGGGCTTCTGATTTTGTATGAATAAGGTACACATGGCCATATCGCGAGTGATCATCTATAAAAGAGATAAAATATCTTTTTTCACTTTTGATGGTCACATTCATAGGTCAACATTTGTCACTATGAACGATTTCCAATGTGTTAGTAACTCTTTTTGCCCTGGTGTTAATTTTCCTTATTAGTTTTCCTTGCACACAAGATTCGCACACTTTCGATAAATCTCCCTTATAATTATGAAGAATCTCGTCCCTTTTTAATCTTTCCATTCGTTTGATATTAATGTGTTCTAACCTCATATGCCATAGTGTAGCATCTAATTCATTAGGGGATGAGACATAGGCAACGTTCTCTTTTATTTCAATCGTAAATAACCCGTCTACAAATCGTCCAGTCATGATCACATCTTGCCCCTTATTGACCACTACTTTCTCCCCAATAAAAGTGGTTATGAATCCAGCCATAGACATCTTAGGAACCGAAACCAAGCACTTCTTCGTATCAGGAGCATACAGTGCTTGTTTTAGGATCAGGGTGCTCCCACTTTTTAGTTTCAGCTCAAAATCTCCAACTCCAAGTACATCAGTCTTCTGATTTCTTCCCATATATATATGCTATTGTCCTGGCCCCATGGGAGTGAAAGAACAGTAACCTTCATTGGTGTTTGTGACATGAGCTGTAACCCCCGAGTCAAGACACCAAGAAGCTTCCTTGGGGTCAGATAGCATGGACTCGAAAACCACACATGCCAATTCCTTATTAGTTCCATTAGATTTGTTGGACCGACAATTATTGGCTATGTGGCCCACCTTCTTGCAAATAAACAAGTTCGAGTCTCTCTCTTTGCTCACTTATTTCCAAAATCTCTTCTTTTGGAATATCTTTTCTTCTCAAAAGTTTTTCTTCCCTTTCCTTTCTTAAATTTAAAAGATGGTTGGGATTTTGCCTTGAACAGCATCCCTTGGGGTTTGCTTTGAACTCCTCATTTCTTCTTCAGATTTGACGGTCGTGATGAGTTCCTCCAATTTTGGTGCCTTTCTTCTAGCAGAGATGAAAGATATGAAGGTCTCCCATGAATGCGGAAGAGAATTCATTAAATGAATCACTTGCATAGATTCATTGGGCTTCATGCCTGCATCTTCCAAATCTCTTACTAACGCACAAAACATGTGCACATGATCTGCAAACTTGTTACCTTCTACCATTTTTAAATCATTGTACTTTCTCATAGCCATAATTTGCTTCATGAGAGAAGGTTCAACATACTCTCTTTCAAGTTTATCAAAAATCTCACTTGCAATATAGATTGACTCGTACTCAGAAGCATACGAGTTAGTTACGGCACATAAAAGAATGTGCTTGCATATCAAGTTCCTCCTCTTCCAATTGGTGTACTCATCTTTGATTATTTGAGAAGAGTCGTCAGTTGGACGATGAGGTCGGTCTTCAAAGAGTATCTCATGCAAGTTTTCTTCATAGAGCACAAATTTGATTTTTCTTTTCTATAAAGCAAAGTTGGTCCCATCAAACCTTTCGGTTTTCAGAATTTCAGAGATGAAGGTACGAGCAGGCATTATTTTATACTCTAAAAAATAATAAAATAAGAAAAGACTCCTAATAGCAATCAAGTAAAACTAGTTTTGATATCAATGAAAGAAAGACCTATGTAATCTTATGACGGGAAAATACAATTTTTTTTTTTTTTTTAAATAATAATCACCCCTTATAATTTTGGCAACAAGATCACTCACAGGTGGTCTTATTACAAACAATAGAAATTCCAAAAATAAATAATACATCAATAAAATAAATTTCAACTACTTGATGCCATTCATACAACATAATACTATGCTTGAGAATATAAAATAAAAGAACAAAAACTTAAAAGAAAAGATGCCGGAGATTACCTCAACCGGGCTTTTTACACTCCACACCGAGTCACCACATCCAATGGCGCGGGATCAGCAGTCTACTTTCAATCTCAAACCGGGAAAGCTAATTTCGGCCAAACTAAGTAACCACCCTTAAATCTCTACAAAACCCTAACTTCAAAATAATTAGGCTCAAACTCTAATTTTCTCAACCCTTAGATTAGATCATGAGAGAAAGAGAGAGACACTATGTTGGGCGTGCCACCTAGGGTCCCTTTTAGGAGAGAGAGTAGAGAGAGAAAATAAGAGAGTAGGGAGAGAGAGGGATGTGGCCCCTAGGGAAGATAGAGAGAGAGTTTGTAGGAGAGAGATATGTGTTGAGATGGGGGGAAAGCACCCCTATTTATAGTGAAATTTAGGTCTAGGGTTTCCATAGTTTGCCTTTTTTCTTGAGATTGAATATGGACCGTTGATCAAGGTGACTTGTGAGGTGAGAGATCTGAGCCATCCATTCCATAGATGGGCCATCAACATTATGGAATGTGCATGAACCATTATCCCCCTTTCCTTAAACTATTTTCCCATCAATATATTTAAATAAATTAAATCCATTTAAAGATATAGTGCATACCATAAATTGCATATTCTATCTCATATTTTCTATAAGAATACTTCAATAATATCAAGTCAAGATATTCCTTCAATAATCAAGATAAGATATGGTCAATATTTTCTTATCAACATTTGACCACATGCTACAAGATGTAGTTACCATTTTTAACAAACTTGAAGACAAAACAAGATAAGGTATCCAATGGTGGGGTGTGCCACCCATGTATGGTATGTGGGGCCCCACCTAATTCCCACATGGTGGGCCCATGTGCACTATGGGCCCCCATGTATTTTTTTTTTAATAAATATTTTAAAAATGAATTTTAAAATATTATAACTTTGTAAATTAATAACTTCATTTTTATAAGTCCAAAAATAAGAAATAAAATATCAAATGACTTACAAAAATTTTAATAATAAATCTAAAATAATTTCATAATAAAATCAACACAATTAAATTAATATGATGGGAAGTGGATCTATATGATTCAGGAATTCAATCAACGATCATGGGGTACTCCACTTTCAATTGTGGACTATATACCACACTTGTTTTATCGAACTGACCCAGTGTTTCCCATGACCCACAGTCCAAGCAAGGGCTTATTAGCCGGTCACTAAAGTTCGGTTAATGAACCAAGGAGTCGCAATCCCAGTCTGTAGATTATAGGTCCTTCCCTAGAGACAAGTCAATGTCATCACAACCTAATGCGACCACAGCTCTATGGCGCATAGCAGTATCTCTCGCACATACATATGCTTCACCCAAAGGTGGATATCAAGCTTTCCCGAACGATCCATCTATATACATGCCGTGTGATGGAATATGGATGAGGTTTTGGCTCTTGTCTCTGTAGGCCAACCATCACATACAAGGGTCACACAGTTCATCGGCTCACTTATCTAGGCATAAGCTCCGACCTCATCAAGGGCTAACCCAAAAACCCTTCTCGGTTTATTTTTTTATGTCCAGGTACTTTGGGTTTTCCAACCGACTGGCCTAGAGCACAGTCCGTTATATGCAAATATCATTTGCTTAGTATGGTCTTTGAGGGACCACATTCTGACTGAGTTTATATTCCGCTATACTAAATGTTTTTCATTACACACTCATAAGGCCTTTAAAGGCCACAAAAACCCAACAGATGCTTCTCCCTTTTCTTTACGCCACGAGTAATGTTCATAACTTGATATCTGTAGCAACCTTCTGCCATGAGTAATGTTTACAACTTGATACCAGTAGCAACCTTCCGAACGTAAGATCAACCGAGCTAAATCTATGGAACACTTTTCCATAAGGATGTCTTGTCTCTTGTTATAAGTATGAATGCTTCTAAGCTTCACAATCAATTGGTTGCTGACTTAAACTTTTAGAAGTTATCGTTTAGAGATTTGTTGTTGACACTCGCAATGGATTGGCATTATCCACAGAACTGACTAACACTTGAGGTATGTTTTGGAAAGATGCTTTGTCTAATTATTATTGATATATGAGAAAACGAAGTGAAAAAATCTACTAGTGGAAGGGGGGAGCTTTCCATAAAAAGGACGACCATGAATACTTCACCTAACAAAGTTTTTCTCTCACAAAAAAAAAAAAGGGGGAATATGAGATGAACTGATGGAGCCCCCTATACTTAAACACACCGACTGATTTCTAATAAGTGACTGCCAATCATAAAAGAGTATGATGGATCAAGAACCTGGATCTGTCATTTACTTACTATATGATTCCTTGTCATTACATGCACCAATTTCATGGTTATTCCCATTTCTCTATTACCAGATCTATTACTGCTATTCTCATCAATGATAACAATAAAAAAGAATTATTCATTTATAGTCGCTAATTTTGCAGTTATCATTAATGTCATGCAGCGATCCTTGGCTTTCATTGAAGTTGATTATTCTTTCTTATTTCTGCAACAGGATCTTATGCTCTCATATTCATTTATTTTTTCGTTTTCTTCCCAGGCTGGCATGTGTCCCCTCCATCTGCAACAGTTGAAAGAAATGACTGCTAAGAAACAAGATACGGAGAAACAAAAAACTACTAACACCAAAGAGAGTAAGAGACCCAGGCTTGTGGTAATCGGTCAGAACTGCATAGAACCCCTTCAGGCTCTTCCAAGGCATGATACATGACCTAGTGGTGGTATCTTTTGTGTGGATAGTTATAGTAATGTAATTTGTCATGGCGGTCTCTTTTGTGCTGATAGTTGTTTTGCATTTTTTTAGTTCAAACCCTGGCTTAATTGGAAAGTACTTGTTACCGTGACCTTGAGATTTTGTGGTACCAATCGAAAAGGGAGAAGCGTTTTTTTTGCTTTGGGCCTGACACGTGCCCATCAGCTTGTGCCGGGTTCTAAGTTGTTAATGTTGTATGTGAGCTTTACGTGATGTATTGAGTTCCATTTCTACTGTGGATAATAACCTATTATCTACTGAACTACCAAAAAAAAAAAAAAATCAAAAGTTGAACCATCTTAAATAAATAAGCCCTTCTCTACTTAAATATCTTAAAAAAAAAAAAAAAAAAGCACAGTAATTTTATTTATATCAAAAGTTGGAGAGAAATCCTTTTTGAGAGCACTATTATTGGCTTCTTTTCCTATTTAGCTTGGAAAGGGCCTTAAGATAATTAGTTGGCCAACTGGGGCTAGACTTGGTGAATCACCAAGTTGATTGAACAAAGGGCAAGTTGACTTTGTTATTCAATAATTGCTCAGTAATTTTTTGAAATTATCTCTATATTGAAAACTTGAGTGGACTAAGTATGATCATCGTGTGGTCCCATGGGATCAAATTGTCTTATTTGCAAGAGAGTGCATCCAGTGTATCAAAAAGAGCTAGGCAGTTCTTAGGTGACCTGGAGGTCCAGGTTGCCCAGCGCCTAGGCAGGCGTCCAGAACCTGGGCGACTGCCAGTTGAAATTTGAAAAAAAGTAAAAATCATATCAAATTATGAATATAATAACATATTCAAAGTTTTTTTAAAAAAAGATAGACGTTGAGAAGAGAATTTTGATAATCCATGCTGTTAAAACAGTAAACTGTAAAACCATATAAGTGTAGGTAGGATATAAAAGTCAACACTCAATACAACATAAATTTAGAAAATATACAATATAACAAAAGTCTACACTTACGACTCAACACAACAGTCAACAGAACCTGGGCGGCTGCCAGTTGAAATTTGAAGAAAAGTAAAAATCATACCAAATTACCAATATAATACCATATTCAAAGTTGAAAAAAAAAAAGACAGACGTTGAGAAGAGAATTTTGATAATCTATATTGTTAAAACAGTAAACTGTAAAACCATACAAGTGTAGGTAGGATTAAAAAGTCAACACACAATACAACATAAATTTAGAAAATATACAATATAACAAAAGTCAACACTCACGACTCAACACAACAGTCAATAGATTCAAGACTCAGTACTAAGAAGCAAGAGTCTCCAGTCATCGTCATCATCATCGTTAGAAAGAATATCTATAGGGCAAGCATCATCATATGTATCAGAGTCGAGGCCATAATCATCAGAGTCATCTCCTTTTTCAATATAACGCTCGTGTTCTACTGTTTCTTCTGAATCTGCTTTTTCCTTTTCCTCTTCTTCTACCTTCCTCTTACTAGTATGTGCAGATGAGGCCCTAGGAGTCTTGGCTGCTCTACCATTTTTTTTGTGTTTATCTGAACTCAAATATTATATAATTTCTTCCTTGGTAGCCTCAAGAATATTTTTATAAGGGGCAACATCCCCCTTAATACCGGCAATGTGTTTTTTAAACCGGTAAATGCCCCCATTAGTATTATTTTCACAATAATTATATTTAATACAATTTTTATCACTTGGATTCATGTTATAACCATACTTCCAACCCGGATCACCACTCCTTCTAGAACCTAGAGAAGATACTTCCATAAAACAAGGCTTATTTTCATCTGTTTTTGGTTCTTTAAAATTCAAAAGATGTCTATTCTCATCTCGAACTGCTTCAGGAACTTTTGTATAAGAAGCAACATTACTTCTAACACCATCAATGTGTTTTTTGAATCGGCTATTACTCCAATTGGTATCTTTTTCACAAAATATATATCATATACAATTTTTATCATTCGGTTTTGGGTTGTACCCATACTTCCAACCCGGATCACTTTTTATAGGAATAGCAAAAATAGATTTATGACAAGGATTTTGTTCTTGTTTTTGTTTTACATAACTTATAAATTGCTTAATCTCATCTCTGATAGCTTCAAGAACATTTTTACAAAGGGCAACAACATCCCCCTTAATACCGGCAATATGTTTCTTTAACCGGTTTATGCCTCATTTTGTATCTTTTTCACAAAAACTGCATTTAACTCAATTTGTCATTTGGATTTGGGTTATATACATATTTTCAACTCGGATCTCTACTCCAACTAAGTCCTGAAGTGACATCTTAACATAAAACAAGCAATCTAAATGTAGTTTTTTGGAGGTTTCTTTCTCTCTAAAAGGGTTTCTTGTGGTTTAGGTTTCAAATGAACCTAAAACTCATCTTTTAAACTTTTATATCTTGAAAAAAAAAAAAAACTTTTCTGCCTCTGGATGGGGCGCTGGTTCTGGGTGGCTGCTCAGGGACACCACCCAGTTTATCGCCTAGGCCTTCTGGACCGCCTAGGCACTAGGCGGTCCGTTTTTTTTGAACAATGAATGCATCTTAAAGGGATTTTCAATCCTATTTTTTCGAATTAAAAATTTTCATCTAAGATCATTTCTAAAAGAAATATATCGACGGTCTAAATATTTCTTGGAATGGATGTCGCTTGAGTATCGAGTCTTGACTTCCAGGCTTTTAAGAACTCAAAATCAGATTTCTTTTTAAATTTTTTTGCTCATAGATGATTACTAATCGGTCGTTTGAGACAATTCAAGAATCACTAGATAATTAATTCAAAGAAAAGAATTTAGATTATTTGAAAATTGGACGGTCTATGTTTAAGTTTAGGATTTTTTTTCAAGCTAAAAAAGAGTGTATTTGATATTACGTACATTTCATGTAGATCTTTTCTTCTTCATGGTTTGATCCACGATCCTTCTATTAGACATTTTTTCTCAAAAAATTGATCAGTATTGAACTTAGGATCTGTTGTCCTTTGTTATGGCCATTGTCATTGCAGAGGTGCGGTTTAACACTAGGGGCAAATATTGGCTTGGGGTGGGAAATGGTGGGTCGACCTACCGACCCGATGGGTTGACTAAGCCGGTTTAGGGTTTGGGACTCCTACATATTCCCTACAAGTAGGGTGTCAGGTTCATTGCCAACTTGGGTCAGGTGCAGGTAGACCTGACCAAATTGGATTATGTGAATGAATATACAATCTATACAACTATTTGTTTTCATATTAAAAAGGTTCATGGCAAATTTGGTATATATTGTCATAATACTTTAGTTGCTTTCTAATGTCTCGATCGGACCTGCTGATCTGCTGATCCAATGTCACCTAGATCATATTAGGTTGAGTCTGTATGAGGGTTGACCCAGATGGATTTACAGCTTTAGTACTGATTTATATTCTTTTTGTCTTTGCATCCCCAAAAATTTTAACCCTTGCTTCACTGGTAAGCCAATGGCTCATAATCTAATGAATGGAACCCATAGTGGACTGCTCATAGCTCTAATGTTACTCTATATGTCTCATTGAATGTATGACTTTTAATAGAGCAGAATAATCGATTAGGATTCATGTAGTTGACCTCTAATTAATTGAAAAAAGTTTCTCTTATGTTACTCTATATGTTTCATTGAAGGTATGACCTTTAATAGAACAGAATGACTGACCGGGATTCGTACAATTGACCCCCAATTAATTGAAAAAAAGCTTTGATGAAGATGATATATTAACATTGATAACTTTCCCTAACGTTTATGCAATCTTTCGGTGCATGCTTTTATTTGCCCTAACAATCCATGATAATCACAAACTTTCAACGGTTACCGTCTTTTTCTTTTTTTTTTTCCTTTTCCAATTGCCCATTTAAAGGTAGCTCATAGCCCAATGGCCCTAACTAAAGAATGGAAGTTTGCTATTGTGTACTTTGCAACATGCAATTTTCAATTTGTCACAATAGGGCATACAAGCCTACTCTTCTCGGTGTTTTCATATGGATCTAAGAAAGGGTTTTCATTTATCTAGCTAATATGTTGGCGAACTATACATGAATTAAAGTCTTATCCATTAGAACGGGGAATTTCTTGTCATCGATGAAGGGAAATTTACTCTAATATCTTTTGTATACAACCGTATTTAAAAATGGGTTATATTAGGTGCTCACATTATAAAGCATTCTATAATTGTACTCAATAAATTTTGGATATTTATATATTTTTGTTTTGTACTGAAGTATTTTTTTATTAAGAGTATTTTTTGTCATTAAAAGGGGTATGACAACATTCGTATGGAGTGTGACATCACACTGATGGCATTAATGCTCCATGTGGGTTGGGTTCACTGTATTCAGAGATGATGCCAATGGAATCCAGGTTTTACAATTTGAATGTCTGGCTCATTATTTTACCAATCAACTTGAGGATACTGATGTAGGCCAGGGGGAGAATGCCAAAGCTGGCCGGATTGTGGGGATGAACTGGGGCATGATTGCAAACAACCTTCTCCGATATAATCAAACTACATTGCTCCCATATCAAGCACTAACAGGTTCCCCCTCAAGGTGAATGTGTACCTTGCTTTGTGGTTTCCCCCTCATGGTGAATGTGTACCTTACTTTGTCTATGCATCAGACCAGTGAGCGTCCACCTGGACTATGCCCTCTTTAGGCCGACTGCTTCGGTGGTCGAAGTTGCCGGCCTTAGCTACAATAACCTATTTGATGTGTCATTAGCCGCAATTTATTCGGCCATGGAGGGGGTGGGAGGGAGCACAGTCCATGTCGTGGTCTCCAAGAGTGGATGGCTGAGCGCTGGCTATGGTGACATGACCACAGTGGCACTGGCACAAGAGTATAACAATGGGTTTGATACAGCATGTGCTGCATACAAATGGGACACCAAAGAGACCTGAGAGCATTACATGGACCTACTTGTTTGTATTGTTCAAGAATCAAAAGCCCGAGAGGGGATTTAATTATAAAAAGGTATTTTGATGTTTTGTGAAAGGAAAAACCTAACAATAGCTGACCAGCTATAATGAATAGTAATATAGGTGGAATAGAAATCGTCAGATCTTCATCGTGTGGTTCAGAATACATATCACTGTTTTAATTTTAATTATTTTTCTATAAATCGGACCATAATAAAATTTTAGACAAGTGTACTAAAAATAGGGGGCACAAATAAAAAATATATAAAAAATATTTTCCAAAATATAAAATGATCGAAATACCCCTGAAAATTTATGGGGGTAGTTTGATCATTTTAAATTATTGAAAATAATTTTTTTATATTTTTATACGGTGTGCAATAGTTTTAGGTATATACACCCGAAATTTTATATTAATCAGATTTATATAAAAAATATTGAAATTTAAAATAATGATGTGCATTTTGAGTCGCATGATGAAGTTCCCATTCCACATATAACTATTCATTATAACTGGCCAGCTGTTGTAAGGTTTACCTTTGTAAAATGATGGGTTATATCATGATAAAAAGGTATTGCAATTTTTATGGGATTTAACATCTATTACCTAAAGGGTGCAGTTTGTATAGAGCTTAGGCTCTAAACAATCAAATTAGAGCCTACCTTCAAATAGTGTCGTGAAATGTGATTTCAATACTAAAAATCATTAAGATAGCTTTAAAATATATTTTTATCTTTATTTATAAAATTTAAAGCTTAAAAAATAGTGTCAATCAACATCTCTATGAAAACTTGAAATTCTTGAAAATTGACAGTCCCAAATTGTGTTACAAAAGACATTATTTCCAAAGTTTGAAACCATTTTTTTCTCATGTCCATGTGACTGGATGTTGAGATGATCAATTTGAGGACTTGGGCATCAAAACAACCTCTTCTAGTGAAATTTTTGATGTCGGTTCAAATTTAATTCTTTAGAGCCTCGGCTCTATATAAACTTTTCCCTTATGTAAAATGTTGAAAAAATAACAAAACCTATAAACATTATTTTTACTAAATATGAAGGGTTTCCATTTTTGTACAATCACCTTCAAATTGATTTTGTTTTACTGAATAATAGCCTTCCTCCAACCTTTTCACTCGTATCAAATCTTTAATTGCACCTTTGGGTCTATTTTTTTTTTTAAACATAAATTATCTCAAGAAAATGAACAATGTCAAACCTTCCTTCTTTTTTGGCCCTTTTTGAGATTTGTCACTAGATTACATCACCAAAACTTGGGGTCTTAAAAATTATCGGATATGGTGATGCCAAACTCACATGCATAAGTAAAGGGTGTGGTTTCTATAAGGTTGCAACCTTAAAGCTTGTACACCTCAAAATTTATCATAATATGTAATTTTGATATAAAAAATTCTTAGGATTATTTCAAAACCTATTCTTATATTTAATTGTAAAATTTTAAATTTTAAAAAAAGTTAAAATCAAGTAGATCTATAAACATATGAAAATTTTGAAAATGGACGGTTTGGATAATGTGTTGCAACCACTATTTCTTGCACTCAAAATTTTCTTTTTTTTTATATCCCGATATTGAGATAATCAATTAGAAGGTTTTTCAACATTAAAACAACCTTTTCCAATGGATTTTTGAAGTGTAATTCTACAATTTAAGGTTGCAACCTTATATAAACTTTTTCCATAAGTAAATTCTATAATTGTTGGGATTGAATTTATTGAGATTCCTATCTTATAGGATGTGAGATATCTTGTTTTTAAGAGACTAAATTATATAGAAAATAGTATATATCTCTCAATGGGATAAGAATTTCTATTTGTTATCGGAGTCATAATATGGAACGAAGGGTAAAATTGTTTTATTAGTAAGCGTATATACTATGCTCCCGCGAGAGCATCTTTTGTATTTCCTCTCTCACTCAAAACACCTACTTAAGAAAATTTTCTTGGTATAAAATTTTGGGAAACACATGATAGTTACTAGATGGTTATTTTTAAAAGAAACTTTTTTTTGGATTTTAAGTTTTATGATATGTACATCTGGCCCTTTAAAAATTGGACAGTTTCTATTCATGAGGTATAAGTTTTTTTTAATATATAGAAAGTTTATTTCGAAAAGTTTTTCTACCGATATTATTTTATGGGTTGTACAGATTACATCCCTAAAATTTGATACCTAAAAAGTATCTATAGCATATATTTTTGGCCGGTGAGAGGAAATAGGTAGTGTCCTACCACATGAGGAGCAAATCTTTTGGCCTTAAAAATTGCAATAACAAAGGTCAACACAAAAAAAAATGGAGATAGCTTTGTATATCGTATAATATATAACATTTGAGGAATGGACGAAATTAAACATAAATAAAAAAAGGGTGCAGTTTCTAGAAGGTTGCAACCTTAAACAATCCAATTAAGGTGCGCCTTAAAAATTTATTATAACATGTAATTTTTTTGTAAAAAATTATTAATATTATTTTAAAATTTATTTTCATACCTAATTAGAAACTTTTAAACTTCAAAAAATAGTTAAAATCAAGTAGATCTATAAATATATGAAAAACTTGAAATGAACGGTCTAGATAATGTGTTGCAAGATGCACAATTTTTTTAGACTTAAATTTTTTTTTTTTTCATATTCATAGATTTCGATGTCAAGATGATTTATTAGTGAGCTTTTCAACATTAAAACAACATTTCTGAAAGATTTTTTGAGGTGCATATGTGAGTCTACATTTTACGGTTGCAATCTTACAAAAACTTTTCCCTTAAAAAATAGGTAAAATGTAACGCTGCCAACGTAAAAATATGGAAAAAAGGAAAATGAGCTTATTTTATAAGGCAACTCATGATACAATCAACATAACTAATAATTACAATATAACATACAAATAGATAGTATGTTCCCTTCCATATAAAAATCTCTCACTACAAGATCCTAATAAAAACTAAAATTTTCAATTTCTTTCCTTCTAAATTACTCAAAATATACCAGTAATTGAGGTTTCATTATTATTATTTTATTATTATTATTTTTTATTTAATTTAATTTTTTTTTTTAAGGATCAAGTATACAGTTTGTTCTTAAGTAAACACATTAGGCTTACATATGGATGGGTGGTGCAATATAGTACAAAAGTTTAATACTAAATATATTTTTGGTGAGTACCATCGAATTCAGATCTGTACCGAAATCAATCTTAAAAACATGTTCTTTACATATCGGTAGCCTAGTTGCCTTAGGTAGTGTGAAATTCGAAAGAATAAAAATAAAATAAAAGAAAACAAAAATAACATAATTATCAATTAATAAAATTAAAGGCAAGCTTTCTATGCTTTTTCTACGGTATAGAATATATATCTTTCTCCTTATCCAACCGTCCATTTTGAATAAAGGATAAGATTGCCCCCAATCACAATATCATGTATCTACACTATTTTATTTTAATTTTTTTTTTGATAAACTATTTTGATACCAATTTTGGATGTCCATTCTTCTATTAAACTCACACTAGCGAAAAATATAAAAAAAAATATTTTCAATGAAATAAAATGATCAAAATACCTTTGAAAGTATTAAGACGTATTTTGGTCATTATATTTTATCGAAAAATTATTTTTAATATTTTTTATAGGTGTGCCCTAATGAGAAGATGGCATGTACCAAATGTCATATTCATACAATTTGTATAAAAAATCAAAAATAAAATAATTTGAGACGTCAGATCTAAATTGGACGGCTGGATGGTAGGGAGATGATAAAACTTCTATGTTATAGAGGAAGCGTAGAAACCTTTCCCTAAAATTAAATGATGATAAAATTAAAGAAAGTGATAAAACAAGACAAAATAAAGCAAAAAAAAAAAAAATCTAGGATTTTTCTAGGATTTGAGATCTAATGTTTTTTTTTTGTTGCAAATTTTGATTAAAAAAATCTCGACTTAAAAAATCTTGAAATATTCACTCTCTAGGAAGCTGCCTATTTTGGGCGTTTTGGTTTCCCAAGCTAAGGATTGGGGATTTCTAAATATATTTGGCTTCGTAAAATATGATATTATGGATCTTCGACAAATTATTGGAATATTTACGGTTGGACCAATAGGGTTGAGTATAGCTCAGTTTGTTTGTTCTATGATGTACATTGATCAATGTAGGAAAAATTGGGTTGTTCAAATTCTAACAGCTTGGTTAGATCGGATTTGGTTTCGATTTCGACCGGTTTTTGTGAATTGGTGGGGTATTTTAAATTTTTTTAAAAAATATTATATAAAATCCCAAAAACTAAGGGGTTTTGTTTGCAATATATATTTTTAAAATATCTTTCATTAGTTTGGCAAATTTTGGAAATTATTTTGGCCATTAATACTTATTTTCATATTTTCCTATGTTTTAAAAGTTTTCAAAAATACCAATGGGTACAAATCGATTCTTTAAAATCCAATTTTTTTTTATATTAATTTTCAACTTCATTTAGATGTATTTTGTCTAATAATATTTTAAATTTACCTTCCATATATTTATTAGATTTTTTATTTTTTTAACAAGTTTTTTACTGCTCGAGACTTGCATGGTTAGGCCGGTTGAACTGACCAGTTTACCGATTAGTATTGAGTAACCATTTCTAGCCTCATGTTCGTTTAATCATTCCGGTTCGATTTTTCCTATATTAATTGTGATAGTAGGATTCAAGGATCAAAATTTATAAATAAAATAAAATTCGGAAGGAATAATATATGTGGTGACAATAAATCATGAGTTTTATAATAGCACGAAAAGTACTAGCCAGTGTTTCAAAAGTTGAATTGGTGGGGTGGATCGTCCACAACAAAATTAATGATAGGGGTGGCTAATTTTGACCATTTAATTATTTTCTGCAACTAAATTTTTTACTTTAGTAAAATGTGATGCAAATCGTAATCCCATTAACATATAGTTTAAATTAGTGTTCAAAACAACAGATCAGGCCAACTTGTCGGTCTTGGCCCGATCCTATTAGTACGACAGATTCCGACTAGATCGGGCAATTAGTGCTCGGATTTTACCTGAAAAATGAAATTTTAATTAAAAAAAATCAAAAAACTCAAAATATCCCAAAAAAATTGTAAAAAATGTTTAAAATTTACATGTATTGTTTTTTTATATTGTCACATAAAAAAAGCAAAAAAATAAATATTATAAGCATAGTTGGGTTTCAAAAAAATGATTAGGCACCTGAAGCAATACTTTTTCAATGATCAATATAAAATAAATATATCTTATGCATAATATGTAATCAATATATACTATATAATATAAATTACATTAATAAAGTAAGAGTAATGATCCTATGAGACCCTTTTTCATCCATGTATGTAGAACCCCAAAAAATGATCAGTAAATTTAGTACATATATCTAAAAAAATTATCACATGAGTGTGGGACGTGACTTTTTTAGAAATATGTGCCAAATTTAATTATGATCCTTTGGAGTCCTACACACATAGGTATGAGAAGATCTCCTAGGATCATTACTCATAAAATAAATATAAATATAGAATATATAATATAACATAATATTATAATATTTCAACCCATGACCATGTTTGTTTTTTGTGTATTTTTTAATTCAATTAAAAATTTAAGTAAAATATAAAATTCTTCGTCTCTTTGTGATAATTTTGATAAATTTCTGTCTCTCTCTCATATATGCATCTATGTGTATGTCTATGTGCCCCTCGGGGGTTGGTGGTATAGGCACTAGATTGAAGATCAAATTAGATGAACAAAGAATAAATTTTAAAAAAAATATCTCATTATCCCTTATTTTTAACTTCAATATCTTGTGTGATCCAAAAATTAAAAATATTATTTACAAAATAAAAAACCTCCATTTTTTTTATCTTACGAACCTCTATACCCTTTTGACCAGAGTTATTTTACTAAAAAAAAATGTTAAAATAACAATTTACAAAACTCTATCTCCCCCTCGAAAACCCAAAATTGCAGATAAATTCCCTTCTCGGCATCGTCTCTCTTTCCTCTCTCTAAAAATTATGTGGCATATTTTTCCTAAAACTTAATCCCACTCTACTTTTCCTCTCTTTCTCAAAAACTCAGCTGGTTGGCCATGGAGTCATTGTCCATGTAGAGCTTGGGCCTGGTTAAACCCCATCAATGGCAATGTATTAGTTGCAGGATTCATGGCTGGTGCATTGAGGTTTTCATCGACCAGGCCAGTTCTTTGGACGAAGTCCTCTAGAGTCACAGCCACTCCTGAGTTTGAACCAGGGGCTCCATCGCAAGAAGGGTAAGCACCCTTAAAGAACTCGTCAATATTCATGGTGGTTTGAGAGGTCACCACCATGGCTCTACAACTCCTCTAGGGCAAGATTGAAGATGGAGCTCTGCCTCGCCAGAGGCTAAAACTCGTGCAATGTCGCCTCATACCCCATTCAACAAACTTCAAACCCTAAAATATAGCATTAAAACCAGGTAGAAAAATTAATATAAACCTAAAATTCTCAAACCATAAAAAAGAACAGATAAAACGAAACAGATAATAAAGATCAATCAAAACCATTAGAAAAGGAAAAAGAAAAAAGCATGCGAAGATTGAATCACCCAAGTGCATTTTCGGTCGATATTCACTGCCATCAGTGAATTTTCCGGTGACCCACTTGTTCTTCCAGCTGTTAATGGTGGTTTCTTGACCTTGCCTCTCGATTCTTTCCTTTTAAGGCAAATTACCAACCCCCAACATGAGCGAAGAAGGAGAAATGAATCCTAATAAAAGTGCACCGCCATTTTTTCAAATGATACTAGAAAATGGCAAAAGCTCTCAGAGAAATGGAGTTGAAAATGAAGAGAGAGAAAGTTTTAGGGCTCTGGAGGAGGGGAGGCTTGGGCCTAAAATCAGAGAGACAGAGCTTCGGCTGAGTCCTCCTGGTGATTACCAGACCCTCAATTGTCCATCTCTAGTATCCAAAAATGGCAGTTTTTGTGGAGCAAAACTTGGTTTTCAAGATGCTGTAGCATCAAAACTTGCAACTAGTGAGAAAAACCAGAAGCTTTGAGGCCAAGAAACAGAGCTACTTCGGCAATAACCAGCTCTCTCTCTACCAAAAATCACTTTACCAAAAAACCCAAGTTTTCTTCCATCAAGACAGGCATTGCTATCGAATTTAGTGAGAGAAACATCAAGCCCAAAAATGGAAACACAAAAGAGAGATGAGAGAGAAACTGTTCTATGCTCATCCTCTACTCCATTCAATCTCAACAAACAAGTAGGGAAGCTCTGAACTGAGATAATTTTTAGAGAGAGAAGAAAAAGCAACGTGGGATTAAATTTCAGGGTCTCATTTTTAATGTTTCTTTAAGTAAAAAATTTATGGTAGGAGAGATTCACAAGTTGGAAAGATAAAAAAGACATAACACCTTTTGTTTATAAGGAATATTTTTAATTTTTGAATCTCATGACATATATAGAAGTTAAAAATAGAGAATAAAAAGGTATTGTCCCTAAATTTTATATCCCCTAATTGAGGGACCTATAGGCGTGGCACCCTGTTGGGCTTGATCAACTCTGGTGGGTCTGAGTCTACTCACCCAAAGTGGCAAACCCTGTAGTTAGTAAATAAGAAATTTGTAATAATTTATAAATTTAAAATAAAGAAATAGAAGAAAGAAAACTGTTTTGACAATATGCGGTTCAGATCTATAAAACATCCATCTTAAAAATGGATGCAAATAGGTAGTCCATCTAAAAACAAGTGTAACTAACTGTCCAAATGTTTTTTTAATATAATTGTTATTTCTAGTCCATCTAAAAAGAAGTGTAACTACCCGTCCAAATGTTTTTTTAATATAATTATTATTTCTAGTCCATCTAAAAACAAGTGTGACTAACGGTTCAAATAATTTCTTAATATAATTATTATTTCTAGTTTTCAAATTTATTTATTTTTATATTCATGATTTCCATAAAAAATTAAGATCAAATTATATTTAAAAATATATTTATTGCCAAGCCCGTATTTCTACAATATGCGAGATGGCAACATAGAAACCATGTCTATAGAAGGATAGGAAAAATGTTATATAGATAGCTTTGCTAACTCTACACTATGATAGTGCACTTATTGGCTTTTAGAACAAATCATCGATTAGTGCACTAATCGACCGATTAGTCCAATTAGTGCGTTGAAAAAAAATTCCTGCATCAATGACTATTGGAATCAGGTCAGATTGGGATCGGTTGGTGATTGATCCTCAGTTAGTCGGCCCATTTTTTAAAAATCGGCCGATCTTTTAAACAGTAATTTTAAATTTAAGTGTATAGCGCATATGAACTTGTTAAACCTTTTGTATGTATATAACTCTTAATTCGAATCAGGTAATTTTAATATGACTGGCTTTGCAGTAACACACTTTTGTTGTGATAAGTTTTTATACTCTCCATTTTTTTCTACAAGTCTATCAAGCATTTCACTGTATAGCTAATTTGTGAAGTTAACCTTCAAAAAAAAAAATTAATTTGTGAAGTTAACCTTCAAAAAAAAAAAATTAAGATAAGTTTGTTTAGCAAATTAGAAAGCTTAATAGTATGACGAAATATGTCAAAATATTTAAAAAGTATATAAAGTTTAAATGATTTTTAAATTTATACAATATTAGTTAAGAAAAGTGTTTCATGAGTTAACATGCGCAAGAGCTGGCTCACTTACAAATGTCCATCCTTAGGATGGGCATCCATAAATAAGATTGGTGTATTAAAAAATACTAAAATTATTTTTAAAAATTTAAAAGCCTATTTTTCATATTCATGATCATATTGGCTTAGGTGATGAATCTACAAAAAATTAGATAAAAAATTCATTTTAAAATAAATTTTAGTGGGGGCGCATTGGTACATATGAGTAGGCTTACTCACACCAACCCATCCTATTAGTTAAGGGAAAAAGTTTATAATAAGTGCGAGGCTCAAAACAATCAAATTAAAGCTCACCTCAAAAATTTCACTAGAAGATATTATTCTGATGCCAAATATCCTCGAAGTTTAATAATCTCACCGAAAACTTCCTAGAAGTTTTAGCTTTTTTTGGGCGGTTCCCCTTTATATATTTTTTAAAAGGATGCAGTTTGTATAGAGTTGAGGCTCTAAAAAACCAAAGTAAAGCTTACCTTCAAATAGTATCGGTTTTAATATTGAAAGTCTTTGAAATAGCCTTAAAATATATTTTAATCTTTAATTATAAAATCTAAAGCTTAAAAAATAGTATAGATCGAGCAGTTCTATGAAAAACTTGTAAATCCTGAAAATTGACGGTCCAAAAATACGATTATAAGATGCATTATTTTTAAAACTTGAAATTTATTTCTCATATCCATGCATCTTGATGTTGTGATGATTAATTTCAAGATATTTGGACATCAAAACCACCTCCTCCGATAAACTTTTTGCGGTGGACTCTAATTTGATTGTGGTAATTTTGGACCATTATGGTCTTTTTATGGCCGTAAAGAAGTTTAAGTCTATCCTGCCATTACGGTAGAAAAACTACCGTAAAAAGACATTTTTTTCAAAAAATTGTAAAAATTGAAAAAAAAAAATGTGGGTGAAATTTTGGAAGTTTGTGGTTTTTTTTTATCAATTTTATTAAATTTAAAATATATTAACGATAATTTCCCTAAACCCCTACGAATCACGAGCTCAAATGAGTTCGCTGTCATCGCCATCATAGATCAAGTATCCGTGACCCAAATTATGGGTCCCATTATCCTTGACCCATGTAGTGGGTCCCATTGTTCATTGTTCTCATCACCGTCCATCAGTGATCTACAGTAACTGATTTCTGTGACCATGTAAAGTTTATGGTCATATGGATCACAACAGACCTCGACAAGGTTCAAAACAATTCACTGCTGCTAAGGCATATGTGCTCCACAACAACGCTGTCCCCTTTCTCTCTCCCTCTCTCTCTATTCTGCGATTTGCAGTGTACGAATGGTCGGAAGATTTGCAGAGATTTAGAGCGAGGGGAGTTTTAGAGAGAGAAAGAGAGATCCCGTTATTTTCCAGTACTACCAGTTACAGTTATTGTGGAGTGCCCTAGAATCACTAGCACTTTCGCATCATTTAGATCGAAGTTCCACAGATCGGTATAATCAGTCTTTTACAGGGGTTTCGAGGTAGAATTGTTCAACATTTTCAGAAAATCGTCCGGGTCTCTGATTATAAGGAACCAGTTTGTCAAAGATTATTGAGAAGCTGAGGGTTATAATATTTGGAAGGTAAATAATTCGAAAATTCTGCAGATTTCTTAGGGTTTTTTCTTCTTCTGTAGGTTCTGATTTTTGTGTTGAGAAGATTGAGAAATCTTGTGCAAATTTGTGCTTAATACCATCGAGGATCCCTTAAACTGACAGGATTTTTCTTCAACTAATCCTTCAAAGCTTTGAGAACAACCAATAATTCAAACGTTTGCAGTGAAACCCTAGAAAAATCTTTGCAGTTTCGAATAGACCAGATCTCTCCAGCTCATCCAGCCCAAAGACTTTAAAACATCCTTGTCTCCATAAAAAATCAGAGGATACAAGCTTGTCCAGTCCAAAATCCTAGAAAACCTTCAATCTCCAACAAAAAAACCAGTGAACCCCAAATTCCTAGAATATGTCAGGCCAGAGCCAGCGCCTGAATGTTGTGCCTACAGTCACCACGCTCGGTGTCGTGAAAGCTCGACTGGTTGGAGCTACTCGAGGCCATGCCCTTCTAAAGAAGAAGAGCGATGCCCTAACTGTTCAGTTTCGCCAGATACTGAAAAAGATCGTTTCCACAAAGGAATCCATGGGTGAGATCATGAAAGAGTCCTCTTTTTCCCTGACCCAAGCTAAATATGTAGCGGGCGATAACATAAAGCACGTAGTCCTCGAAAATGTGAGGAATGCTTCTGTAAAAGTTAGGTCGAAGCAAGACAATGTTGCAGGTGTGAAGCTCCCTCGCTTTGAGCATTTCACTGATGGTGAACCCAAAGCTGATCTCACTGGTTTAGCAAGAGGTGGACAACAAGTTCAGGCTTGTAGAGCAGCTCATATTAAGGCCATTGAAGTTTTAGTCGAGCTAGCTTCTCTTCAAACTTCTTTTTTGACTCTTGATGAAGCCATTAAGACCACGAACCGGAGGGTTAATGCTTTGGAGAATGTTGTGAAGCCGAGGCTCGAGAACACTATAAGTTATATAAAAGGAGAGTTGGATGAGTTAGAGAGAGAGGATTTCTTTAGGTTGAAGAAGATACAAGGGTATAAGAAGAGAGAGATAGAGAGACAGATGGTAGCAGGTAAGGCGTTTGCAGAGGAGCAGGCAGTTGAAAAGGTGGCGTTAATGAAAGGGATCTCATTTAATTCAGCACACAATATACTGGCTGTGGGGGCAGAAAAAGACGAGGATATCATATTCTGAGAGGTGCTTTCTTTTGGTTGTTGTCTTGTTGTTGTTGCATTATCATTTATTGTTATTTTGTTTTATACATTAGGTCTATCATTCCTGTTTTAGTTTCCGTTTTAAGTTTTTATCACAGTAATTTAGGCATATATGTTCTTTAGAGTATTTTCATTACTACAATGTGTATTTTCATGTTTTAGTTTCCATTTTTAAGTTTTTTATTACAGTTATTTAGGCATATATGTTCTTTAAAGTATTTTCATTACTACAATGTGAAAATGTATTGACTTTTTATGCATGGGTACATGGTAGATGCTTGTTATGTGTGTTCAATATAGTTTATGGCCATTGCATCTATATGTGATTTTTAGTGTAGATCCCCTTGACCATATTTGATATGCATTTAACATTGCAAGTGAAGAACTTTGGTAATTGCTGCATGCTTGACGAGCTGGAGACACCAAAAGCTTAGCAATTCCATCATTCAAATTATGGATACCACTAGGTTTTGGCATAGTTCTTGTACTCTCCAAATGCTTGCAATGATTGATTCGCGAAAGATAGATTTGAAAAGTCCTTGGCCACTTATCATCCTGCTGATGTTATTTATTTTTGGGTAGCTAAGCTGTCTGCTGTGAAGCCCTTTCAGTGATAAAGGGCCAGTTTTATGGACTACAAAATATACTAGTGAAACATGGGCTTAGGCAAAGTATGTAGTCTGTTAGTTCAGCTGTACAAAATGGAGTCAGATTGGTTTCAACACCTCCACCTCCTGTCCCCTATCTGACCCCAATCCAGGCCACTGCATATGGCTTATTGAATCACATTTCTTCCCTTAGGAAGGTACCAAGCAGGGACCACTGCTAGCCTTCAGTTGAGTCATAGTTATGTCTTTGTGATTATACAATCAAAAGAAGTCTTTTGTAATCTGAGAGTTGGTTTCTCTCAAGCTGTCCATGACACCTTTCCTTTGTCCTCAAGTGCTTGTTTTGCCCCAAAAATGATTATACAATCAAAAGAAGTCTTTTGTGATCTGAGAGTTGGTTTCTCTCAAGCTGTCCATGACACCTTTCCTTTGTCCTCAAGTGCTTGTTTTGCCCCCAAAAAAAACAAGGGAGGGAGGGAGGGAGGGAGGGAGGGGAAAGAAAGAAAGAAAATAGAATTTTTGAATGGTTTAATGTTTTGCATGTTCTATCGCATCCGAAAAAAGAAGTTTTGAATGGTTTAATGTTTTGCATGTTCTATCGCATCCGAGTGACCACTCTCTAGTCCATGGTCATGCACTTATTGTTCATGGATAATGATCTTTTGTCTGTCTCCAATCAAAAAGGAAAATGTAAGAGAATGAGCTCTTATGTGTGACCCCACTCTATATTAATCCTCAAATCTCAATTCGTGGGATCTACTGGAGTCTGTCTTATTGAAGTAAAAGATCATGCATCTATTAACTATTCATGAGTACAGAGAAGCCATTTCAATGCCTATTGTTGCAACATGTGAAACCATTTCAATGCCTTCTTGTTGCTGAAGGATTTTTCACTGATTGTATAATTACCCTATAATGTCTTTAATCCTCCATGGCCTGAAAGTCGGCTTGCTAGAGGATGTTATTATGTTAAGTAGTGTCCATATACCAAAAAGCTAGATAACAATGGGTCGACCTCATTATCTCTAGAATTTTCTGCCCTTTTGAAACAATATATGCTGTTTTAACTTTAGCCGACTCATCTTTAACCAGACCGTACTCCATTTACCATCAAAACTCAGCTTTAACACCCTCCTTTCTAGGCTTTTTGTAGCCACCATGGTCCCCATTGGGTTCACTACTCTTTTCCTCCATTCTTCAACTCTCTAAACTCTTTAAAGTCCTATCTAGCTTATACCCATGAAAATTGGTCTTTTTGAACTCTTTAGATTTTCTATCCTTTCCCGTATCATCGCGAACATAATGTTAGATTCTAGCCCTGTATTTATGCAGCACACTCACCCTAATGACTTCCATAAAGACTTCTAATGTCTTCCTCTATGCCATTTGAGAAGCCCCTTAGTAACTTCTAAGAAGCTCATAGTACTTGGAGATCAAATTTATCAGGATTCGCTCTTGATATGCTATGGGGTTCAATGTGTTATGTGCCTTGTTGAGCTACAATGTAGGAGGATCACTTACAATGCTGTCCATAAATTTAAAAAAAATATGAAAATACAAAGAATATGGGATTTATGCAGTATAGGCATTTTAGTATAGTTTTTTTCTCTATCATATGTGCTATCTGATAAGCTGATAGAGAATAACAGAAGACCATTTCCGTCTCTATTCTCTAATACGATCAACATGTAAAATAAATTGATTCAACCCATTCATTTAATTAAGGAAACAAAAGGCGCGTGTATTACACCAACTAAGCAGTTAGATAATAAATTAGCATCAACCAACTGAGTACATTTTAGCATATAGCAAAAAGCCTTCATGACTTCACCAAGCTCATCCATTCATAACACATCTTGGGTTATCTGAAGATCTTCCCTCAAACGTTAAGCTTCAAACTTTTTGTTGGAGGGCTTTTCTACTCCACCCTGCTTTAATCTTTGGAGCTTTCTGTTTCTGGTGTATTAAACGCTTGTAGGCTTCTTATCACAAAATTTCAATTCTTGAATCAAGTCCCTGATCTTTGCTCTCTAAAGTCCCATCGGTTCCCATGAAATGTGCAACTACTTTTCTTGGGAATGCCTAATACCGAAGAGTCTAAAGTATTTCACAAGTGCCTAACTTCCAAAGGCAAAAAGTTGATGATATTAAACATAAAAGAGATTGCTCAATTCAAATTCCACGTTTTGGTTTCTAGGTTTAATCTCCCTGCCTAGGTTCCTAAGATTTCTAGATTTTGTAGGTTCAATCTCCTTTTAAAATTTTTAGGTTCTAGATTTCTAGGGTAACATCCAAGGGCCAATAGAAACTTTGATTTCTAGTTTTAATCTCCTTTCCCCTTGAAACTTCACCTGAAATCCTTCGAAATATAACACGAAATCAACTTGAAGTTTCACCCAAAAAATCCATAGAGTTTGTTGAATACTTCGAAAAGAAAAGAGAAAAAAAAACAAAAAAAGATAAATCAATTTTCCATTTTTGAATTTAATCTCCTTAGATTCAACAACATTGGTTCTAAGGGACTTTTGGAGGGATGTGGGGAAGGAATTACTCCCTCATATGCTGCCTCCTATGCTGGCACATCTATGTGGTGTGGCACTTTGTGATGTGCGTGCATATACTGTGGGTTTGCTATGCGGGCAGATCTAGCTGGTCTACATAGGGCCACAGCCACCCCTCTTTAATGCGGCAGCATTATGTGTTAAGCCACTGCATCTGATAACTATGCTAGACACCCTGCTCGCCAGCATCAATCTTAGACCTTTATATGTCATTGGAAAGAGTCTAGCAGACCATCTCATCCACTTGAAAGAATATGTTTGGGTACCAAACAGGTTCATCTTGAAGAGAGCCCTTCACACCCCTAGAGTATGTAAGTATAGCTTTTAGTAGGTGGATTCATGAAGGGATGTTGGAGATTTGTAGCTCCGTTATCAATTTTTTGAGTAGCGAGCATAGTAGATTTTGCCAAGCGAGTGAAGACATATACATATCGAAAGTTAGGCATCATGTCTTTGAGCTCAAGAATGAGGCATTGAATATCTTTAGCATGGTTAATAGAGTTGTAGCCTTAGCATTAACACATCTTGGGTTATCTGAAGATCTTCCCTCAAACGTTAAGCTTCAAACTTTTTGTTGGAGGGCTTTTCTACTCCACCCTGCTTTAATCTCTGGAGCTTTCTGTTTCTGGTGTATTAAACGCTCGTAGGCTTCTTATCACAAAATTTCAATTCTTGAATCAAGTCCCTGACCTTTGCTCTCTAAAGTCCCATCGGTTCCCATGAAATGTGCAACTACATTTCTTGGGAATTTAATCGAGTCCTTGCCCCACAACACTCACCCCCCCCCACCCAACAAAACAAAAAAAAACACTCCCATTCCCTTATTACCCTAACTGTTTTAATGCTCACTCCTTCCAAATTGCCTGGAAAATTGCCATTTTAGAGGAAGAGAATGCCTTTGGAGGAAAAAGTCGATGTGTCCGACTTATCAAGAAAAAAAAAAAATCATCAATTGGTCTGTGTCTGATGTGTGATCGAGTAATTTGATACTTTTGGCACTAAAGGAATTGTAGATGATGCATATAACTTAATAAATTTAAGTTTTTAATATTATATATGTTTTATAAGCAACTGGGTGTATGTATTTGTTTTAAAATTTAGTTGTTGTATATTCTTGTGTTTTACCTCCATTGTACATCTTAATAAATTGTGTGTATGTGTGTGTATCTATGGAAAGTACATAATTAGTAGTATATAGAATAAGTTCATAAAATTTGTTTTACATATTAAATAAGGAAAAAGTTTATATAAGGTCTCAATCTTATACTGTACGGGTGAGGTCCACCTAAAAAAGCCATTAGTGAAGGTTGTTCCTATGTTGGAAAACCCTCAAATCAATAACCTCGAGATCCATAGACATGACAAAAAAGATGATTTCTAATCCTAAAAATTGTTCATCTTTTAATACATTATCTGGACCGTCCATTTTCAAGTGTTTGTAAATGTGCATGATCATCACAATTTCTGGAACTTTAAATTTCATAACTGGGGGCCACAATAGATTTTCATCTTATCGCAAGGCATTGCGGCATCAAAACTGCATTTTCGGCATAGTTTTGAGGCACACCTTACTTCAATAGTATAGGGTTGACACCTTATACAAACCTCATTCCATTAAATAATTTCATAAAAATACCAAAAGTAATTGTACAATAAATTTTTACATTTGAATATATTTATTACAAGTGTCTTATCCTATGGGCACAGCTCTATGTTGGTAATTTTCTTTTTTAGCTGCCGTGTCTGATTATGATGCTCCATGTTTTTATTGATGCAACATTGTACAGCACCTCAAACAAAATTAGGGAGGGTCACCATTACATGACCCACAAAGAAACCTGACACAGCAAATGACCACTACCCAACTAAGGGAAATAACTATACAGAATGCTACCAACCCCATCCATTTGCACGATACTATCAATCCATTCAAAGTCATGTCGTTTTTGTTGCTGCATTGCCTATCATGTGACAGTTGGACATGTGTCAATACTACATGGGACAACAAAGCATATGGAGCACAAGGTTGGGTTTGAACCCAACCCATGATGTCTTGTGCTAAGTTTAAGTTTATAGGGTCTAATGATGTGCTAACCACATTTAAGTGTAATACATATGATTTATATATATATATATATATATATATAGTTCCATTTTTTATAAGATGTCAACCTTAAATAATCAAAGTGAGGCACACCTCTAATTCTTACTAAAAGATGCAGTTCCGGTGCCAGAAACCATTACGATTGCCAAAAAATCTACTTTCATCCCCAACTATGAAATTCAAAATTGGACGGTCTGGATAATGTGTTACAAGTTGCACTACTTTTAGGCCTTGAAATCCTTTTTTTTTTTTATATTCATAGATCTTGAGGTCAAGATGATCAACTATAGGAACACCGGAAAATCCTTATAGGGTGGACTTTTAGGTGCACATTACTTCTATGGTATAAGGTTGATACCTTGTATAAACTGTTTCCTGTTTCCTACATATATGTATTAAAAAGTATTATTTTATTATAAAATAATCATATGCACTAGTTATGTTGTATTGGATTTTTAGACCAAAGTAATACACACATTCAACATGTATTAGACATGATACTCGGTGTCGTCTCTAGGTAATCTATTTTGGAGTCGATTTGCCATCTTAATTTCTATCCTGAAAACATACTATTAGTTTCTCTTTCACTAAGCCAGTGGAATACTGGAGCATTGAATGCGTGTGCATGTGTGGATTTTCTCCACTTTGAAGTTTTAATACTTGAATATTTAAGGGCGTGAGGGAGGTAGATCTGGGTGGTAGAGTAGTATTAGTTGTGACAGAGAAAAGTCATCCTTACATGGAAATTGATAACGACGACAAACCTTACCGGAAATGTATCAGCATCTGCATCTTTGAGAAGTTTGGATGGATTTCTTCATTGACTGGACTGAAACATGTTAGCAGTTATCTGATCTTTGTGGTTCATTGTCTGCAGTACTATTTTGGACCTATTATCACCCACATGGAGTCTAGTTTGGGCTCTCGTGTTCACATTGTCATCATACGTCTGCCCAGTTCACGTCCCCCCCCCTCCCCCTCTCCTCTCTCTCTCTCTCTCTATATATATATATATATATATATATATATATATATATATAGTAGTATAGTATAATAATAGTACTACTACTTACTAATAATACGTAGTAGTACGTAA
>NW_006496932.1:2059062-2070285 GCF_000471905.2 Amborella trichopoda
AGGAGAATATATATTATTCTTTCTCCCCAATGCCATGATAAGCTTCATAAATTATTCTCTTTGAGATTGACATGACTTGCAGTTTGGCAGCAATTCTGAACATCAGCTAGTTCCTTTTGTGAAAAGAAAATATTACTGGAAAAGTAATTTTTCTTAGTAAACGATTTATAACTGAATTACATCCTATCTGATTAAGGCACGTTTCAAATGCAGATGGAAGAAGTACAACTCAAAGGCATGTCGTGTAAATTGTGGTTGGAAGGTGTTACTGGAATAGCATTTGGGTTTAAGATCATGTTTAAATGACTGTTTAGAAATGTTCTCAATCATTTTGCTTTCTTCAGCTTTGGGATTTCACTTACTGTATTTTGCTTCAGGAGCTTTTTTTTTGTTCTTTTTTTTTTTTCCCATTCTTAAGAATAAAGGTTTTAGCCTCTTCCCTTCATTTCGAGCTTGGGAACGAGGATGTGGGAAATAGGTACAATTCATAAACATAAGGCTATTTATGTATGGTATTCGTTTGGGTAAATTATGCAATGGTATTGTTTTATATCTCCTTTTGCTCTAAAACTTGAAACTTCAAGCGATGCTTCGGAGTAACAGATACAAAGATGCCAATCTTTTCTTAAAGATATTTTAAGATTTGAGTAGAACATTACAATATTCATAGAAGTTTGAAGTTGGCCCTAAAATCAGGGGAAAAATAAAATTATGATCTTTTTCAACTTTAAACACATGTTGAAATGATTAATGCTTTTCCAGTATTATTTACATTTGCAGCTAATGTATTTATTAAGATGATTACATCCTCAATACACAGGAAAGTCTTCCTGGTTTTCCTTAGGAATATATCTTTCACGCCTGAGGTGGCAAAGCAGGCGTCTCTTGCTCACAAAATTGAGAAGATATCACACGTTGACTAACGGGTTAATGGGTACCTTTTCTTTATTTCTAAGTTTTTGGACATTTCCATGCATTGTTTACTTTTATACTGTGAATTTGAGATTATATCATTTGTGATAAGGTCCTTTGGAAGGGCATAAAGAGGCATAATAAGTGTTGCTTGTATTGTTTGTTTATCATGGATGATAATTTCCTTAGTGATCCTAAACTCATATATCTAGTGTTTTATCAGACAAACTAGTCGCATGCTGGGCCAAGCCGGTTTCTAGGTTCCTACCCACCTCAGTAGATTTTAAGATTATTTTGCATTAAACACCCCCTCCCCTCCCCAACCCCAACCCCAACCCCCCCCAAAAAATAAAATAAAATAAAAAAATAATAAAAATAAAAAATAATAAAAATAAAACATAAAAATAAAAATATAGAAAAGAAAGAAAAGAAAACCGGTGGGAACAAGGTAAGCCAACGGTAAGTGAAGTCACTGGGGTCTTTAGACTAGGACAAGTAACCCTCACCCCTCCCACCAGTTCCAAATTGGTTCGAGCCGTTTTAAGCCGCCTTACTAGTTTTTAATACCCTACATCAATGGTTTAAAAAGCGGATCGGTGACTCGGATCGGGCACCCAAAAAACCGATCCGGGTAGGCGAGTTGTCGATCCGGATCGGGAATCGGGTGAATCGGTCAGACTAAAGCTTAAAAAAAAATCCGAAAAAATTATTAAAAATTATTATAAATATTGTTTTTTAAGAATTCAATAAGAAATGAGGGTACTCCATTAAGAATTTTCATGTTTTTGCATGAATATGCGAATATTGATATGTTCTTTCCCTGAAGAACTACTATTCAGCATTTAATTTACATCACACAAAGGATAAACATAGAATTATCATGGAATAAGTATATCTACATACATGGACTACAATGAAGCATAAAATTAGCAACATACAATCTAAAAATAAAATGATAGACGACGTTGTTGTTCTTCTTGCTCACGCTGGTGCTATTGATTGAATTCGTTTGATAATTCATTGATTCGATTTAAAAACGAATCATCGATATTAGCAGGCGTCTGACTATTTCCAAATCCCTGAGTGTTAGTGTTTTGTTGTGTTCCCAATCCAAAATCCCCGAAGCTTGTCCATCCTTCATACTCACCTGCATTGTCGTGCTCATCCCTACACTGTTGCTGTTGGGACTCGATATGTGAATAATATGGCTGGGATAGGGTGGCCTCAGAATCTTCATCTCTCTCATTTTTTCTTAGACCCCCTTCCCACTCTCCCTCATTAGGTGCAATATCACCGACATCTTTGGCGAATTGTGTATACGTTGGCTGGCTGCTTCCTCTTTCATTAATAATAAAAACAATTCTTCACAGAGCCAGCTAACATCAGTCATTCCAACAAAAAAATGCAATAACAACAGATAAAAAAAATACAGTTTTGCATTAAAAATATAATAACATGCATTTTTTTTGCATAAATAATCAATCAACGTACAATTTTTTCAACAAAAACTTTAACAATAAAAATTTAAAATATGGTTTAATACCTCATGATAATTAAAACTTTGTCACGATTTTCACATCTTTTCAAAAAATCATCATTTTTCAAAAAATTCGATCATGGAAAAAAAAAAAAAAAAAAGTACAGCAAACTCAAACAATAAAAATAAAAAATTGGGTTTAATACATCATGATAATCAAAACCTTATCACGATTTTCACATCTTTTCGAAAAATCATCCTTTTTCAAAAAATTCGATCATGGATAAAAAGAAATAAAAAAAAAAAGTTCACCAAATTTTCAAAAAATTCGATCACGGTAAAAAAAAAAAAACAAATTTTCAAAAAATTCGATCGTGGATTAAAAAAAAAAATCACAAATTTTCATAAAATTCGATCATGGATTACAAAAAAAAATTCGATCATAGATTAAAAAAAAAAATCACAAATTTTCAAAAAATTCCATCATGGATTACAAAAAATTCGATCATGGATTACAAAAAATTCAATCATGGATTACAAAAAAGTCGATCATGGATTAAATAAAATTCGATCATGGATTACAAAAAAAAAACAAAAAATTCGATCGTGGATTACAAAAAAAGAAAAAAACAATTCGATCATGGATTACAAAAAGTTCAATCATGGATTACAAAAAACTCTATCATGGGTTACAAAAAAAACAAAAAACAAAAAATTCGATCATGGATTACCAAAAAAAAACAAACATTTCGATCATGGATTACAAAAAATTCTATCTTGGGTTACAAAAAAAAAAAAACAAAAAATTCGATTATGTATTACAAAAAAAAAAAAACAATTCGATCATGGATTACAAAAAAATCGATCAAGTATTACAAAAAATTCGATCATGGATTACACCAAAAAAAAAAAAAAAAAAGTCTGTTCTTCACAAAGCCATCTTACATAAGCCATTTTAACCAAAAAATCCACCTCTAAGCGAATAAATTACATCCAATTGAGTACATTTTCTGATAAACAACAATATAAGGAATCAAAACCCTAAATTTTGAACACATTATTTCTAATATATCATGAACAAAAAATCAAAAAGCAGAAAAAAAAAAAAAAACAGCGGAAATTTGGTTCCGTAGACATCTCTGTGTTCATGTGAAATTTCATGCTGTAATTGACCAAATTACATAAAATTGAATATGTTAAATCATAATAAACACAATAAAGATTAAAAACCCTACAAATTGAACTCATTATCTTCAATATATGCAGTGAAATTAATCATATGGCGGGAAAAAAAAAAACCGAAACTTCTTACCTAGTTTTGTGAACCGGAGCCTTCAATCTCCAAAAAACTCTGTTTTTCGCAACAATTATCACAAATTAGTAACATAAGGTTTTGATGAACAACTTTACGATCAATATGCCTACAAATTTTGAAAGATTCATGCCCTATTTGGCATGAAACACAAGGAAAGGCAGAAACCCTAAATATGCAAGTTTCGTGATCCGAAAACACAAAATTTCTCAACCATTTAATCCGTTTAAAAGCTGAATAAAGCTGTTTAAAGCCTGCAAATTAGATCACATTCCAGAAAAAAAAAGAAAAATGATAAAAAAATAACAAATTTCGAAGAATCCCGTGAAGAACACTGTGCAGCTCGTGTTCTTCACGGGACTCGCCGATTCCGTATAGTGAATCGGCGAGTCACTGTGCAGGATCGTCCGGTTCTCTCTAGAACAGGACAATTCCCGATTTTTTTAGCGGTCCGAGTCGTCCATGACGATTCCCGAGTCTAACCGGGCGAATCCGGTTCGACTCGGCGTTTTTTTAAACATTGCCCTACATATATCTTTGGGGCATTGGTTTATGATATCATTTTGTATAATTGAGTATATTGAACATATGACATAGTTTCCATATGCATTATGAATGATTGTAGGCATAAATATAGTCTCTTAGCCACATAACACCAAATGCAGAATTTAGCCTATCAAGAAAAATTTTCCTTCATATAGATACTTTGTAATGAAAAATGACACAATATGATAGAAAAAGTCACAATCGTCTCTAAGGTCAAATGTGAAATTGCGTTGCCATAGAGGTGTGTAATTGACCATACTAAGGAAAAAAATTTCTCATGTAGAGAAATAATATGCCACAGCCACTCAATTTTACATAGGATGGCTTGTAGTATTCGTGAACTTTGCCAATATCAGGTTTGCATGATCATAAATTACCCCAAAAGAAAAGGTTAGCATGATCATGAACAAAATGAATATGCTAACCATAATATAGTAGAGGGCATATGTGCAATGAAATGATCTCTTTCGCAATTTGGCGAAACCAATGCAAGAAAAATTGGGCGGTTCAAATTCTAACTAGCGCATTAAATTGGATCGGCTGATTTTGGTGAACCGGTTGTGTATTTTAGTTCTTTTTTAAAAAAAAATGTATAAAAAAAAAAAAAAAGACATTTTGTTTGTAATGTTTTTTTAATATTTTTTTTTATCATTTTTATAAAGATTGAAAATTGTTCTAGTCCTTAATATCTAGGAAAAATTACGTAAATGTCTGTTATATTTCTTATTATTACAAAAATATCTGAAACTTTCCATTATTACCCAGATGTCCATATTTTCAACTTCATAGCACCATTATTACCTAGATGTCTATTTTTTCAACTTCATAACGTTTTTTTTTTTTTAAAAGATGAAACTATGTATTGGGGTGTCCATTTTTTCAACTTCATAACATTTTATTTTTTTTAAAGAAAAAGATGAAAATACGTATTGGGGTGTCCATTTTTTCAACTTCATAACACTTTTTTTTAAAAAAAAAATGAAACTACGTATTGGGGGGATTCAAACCCTTGACGTGAAAGTGTAGAAGCATACATGATAACCAAAAAGCCACACCCATTCCGGCTTTTTTTTAGTTTTTTAATATAAAAAAATCCAGTAAAAATAGATTGCATATGGATATGAGGGGACTCAAACCCTTATTTTTTTAGTTTCTTAATATAAAAAAGTCCATTAAAAATAGATTGCGTATGGATATGAGGGGACTCAAACCCTTGATGTGAAAGGGTAGAGGCATGCATGATAAACAAAAAACCGATTCAACCCCATATTTACATATTTGGGCATACATAATATTGATATTTAAAAAATTTAGTTTTTGAAACGGAAAGTTTCAAGTATTTTCGTAATAACAAAAAGTATAACGGATATTAAGTGTATTTTTCCTAATATATAATTTTGCATTTTCCCATCTTTTTTCCAAAAAGTTCAAAACTACCCTAGGCACAAATTGGTTTTTTAAAATTCATTTTTTCCATTAATTTTCAACGGGTGTGCTTTGTTTGTTCATGCTTTAAATATATTTTTTATATTTTATATAAAAAAATTATCATTAGATTTGTTTTTTTTGTATTTCTATTATTTTTTTAATGCTTTTTTTGAACACCCGCCGGGTGGCTCCAACGAGTCGAGCGTTAACGATACCGAGTGTTGTCAACATTCAGGCGCAGGCGCTGGCTCGGGCTTTGGCTTGACATATTCTAGGATTTTGGGGTGAAAGAGCTTGGTTTTCACTGGTTTTTTATTGGAGATTGAAAGTTTTTTGGGGTTTTGAACTGGACAAGCTTGAATCCTCTGATCTTTTACAGAGACAAGAATGTGGGCTGAATGAGCCTGAGAGATCTGGTCTATTCGAAACTGTGAAGGCCTTTCTATGGTTTCACTGCATACGTTTGAATTCTCGTTGTTCTCAAAACTTTTGAAGGATTAGTTGAAGAAAAATCCTTTCAATTTAAGGGATCCTTGAAGGTATTAAGCACAAATGTGCACAATATTTTTCAATCTTCTCAACACAAAAATCTTCTACTTCAGAAGAAAAAAAAAACCAAACAAATATGCAAAATTTTTGAATTCTTTACCTTCCAAAATTATAACCCTCACTTGTCAATAATCTTTGACAAACTAGTTCCTTATAATCAGAAACCCAGTTGATTTTCTGAAAATGTTGAATAATTCTACCTGGAAACTCCTGCAAAAGACTGATTATATCGATCTCTGAAATTTCGATCTAAATGATGCGAAAGCCCTAATAATTCTAGGGCATTCGAGTCTAGAATAACTGTAAATATGTATTTCTTGAAAATAACGAAATCTCTCTTTCTCTCTCTAATACTCCTCTTTCATTTTCTTTATGCAAATCTTCTCAGCTTTCATAGACTGAAAATCGAAGGGGTGAGGGTTGTTATGGAGCACATGCACCTTAGCAGTGAGTTGTTTTGAACCTTGGGAGAGATCTGTTGAGATCCATATGATTATCAAGTCTAGAGAAAATATCTCTATATCTTTTAGTTTTAGATTTTATTTTTACTTTAAATCCAAGTTTTTAACTTAAATAAACATGAGAAAGACATGCTCTTTTTAAATCCGATCTTTTTTCTCTCTTCATTTATATGTCCCAAACTTTTTTTTTTCTTTCTCTTGCTACGTATTTCACTCTCTCTTCTCTCATATTTATCCAAACACCACTCTCTCTCCTCTTCTTTATCCAAACACCTATCTCTCCCTTTTTTTATCCAAATACATCTCTCTCCACTCGGTAACATCTCACCACCAAATGCTGCTCGTTGTTCGTGTGTTTATCCAAACACCTCTCTCACCTTTCGTGTCACTCTTAGTATGTTTATCCAAACACGTGTTTATCCAAACACCTCTCTCTCGCTCTTAGTATGTTTATCCAAACACGTGTTTATCCAAACACGTATTTATCCAAACACCTCTCTCTCATTTTTGTTCGCAGATCTATTCTATACTCGATAAGTATCAATACACAATGGGGAGATTGGTCCCATTGGAAGCAAATGCATGTATATTAGTTCATCATTCGAACGATTCATCTGTAAGATCCATTAAGAATCTTCTTCATTCCAAATTCCTCTACGAACCTTTCAATTTATGAATAAAATATGATAAATGACAATATCATGAAGACAATAAACCCACTCTTACGTTTTTGCATCAAAGTGAAATTATAGTGCTTAACTCCTTTTTCCTTCATGCCCGTTGGTGTTCCAAAAGTACCTTTTCGGAGTCCTGGAGAGGAAGACGCAACTTGGGTTGACATATAGTGCGACTTGTCTGACATATTAGGTCATATGGAATTCCCCCGTTCTCTCCTCTGATCGAGATATCCTCTCTTTCGCCCAAGAAAGATTGATTGAACCATCAATAATTCGGAGCATTAAGTGCAATTAATCCTTTTGTTTTGGGGATAGATATTATCAATTAGAATAATCTATGGTTGGCTTGGACCAATAAAATAGAGTAGCCTATCCAGGCTTCGTTCAGAAAATATCAAATTGGCATTTGGTAGTAGTAATATATGTACATCATAATCATAAATTATTACTATCCATATCGATCAGTGATCCCAAACTTCCAACTTATCGAGTAATAGCATAAATACATCAAATATTTGGTGGAAGACATGAAGCAAATTGAAAAAAAAAAAGTTGAATCTAATACTAATAAAATCTAATTCTTACTAATAAAAGAGGTGGTAATAGGATCGTTTGTCCTATATGTGCAAATAGAATTCGGGCATATATTTACCCGGAGTAGAGCATAAACCTAAAAGAAAATAATTGAAGAGGCCCATTCAGGAACAAGAAAATTACACCCTGATTTTGATCTCGATAAAAGAATACATCAGTAAGAGAGTGATTCAATAAGTTCAGTGAAATCGTTTTTTTTAGGGGGTGAACCAAAACTCATGTTTCTTGAACAAGGAAGAAAAAGCCCCTTCGGGAGGAAAACCCTGCTACAAAAAAAGGAATAGGTCTGTAATCAGCACATTGATTCTTTTTATTTTCTCCGCAATTTTTTGAACCGTATGCATCATAAGGTGCGTGTACGATTCCTAAGGTATACAATTTGATCCTAATCAACCGACTTCATCGAGAAAGATTACTTTTTTTTAGGCCAAGAGGTTGAAGGTGAGATATCGAATCAAATTGTTGGTCTCATGGTATATCTCAGTATAGAGGATGATACCAGGGATCTCTAGTTGCTTATAAACTCTCCCAGCGGATGGGTAATACCAGGAATAGCTATTTATGACGCTATGCAATTTGTACCACCCAACGTACATACGATATGCATGGGATTAGCTACTTCAATGGGATCTTTAGTCTTGGCCGGATGAGAAATTACCAAACGTCTAGCATTCCCTCACGCTTGGCGCCAATGAGTTTTTATTTATATTATTTATATTTAGTAGAAAAAAAAAACTATGCCTTCGCCTTATGAAACATGAAAAAAAAAATAAAAAATCAATCACAAATGAATATAAAATTCTAAAAGAAATAGAAATAAAATCTAATATAAAACATAGAATATTAATATTAAAGAAGATAAAGAAGAAAGAAGTAATAATAGCATGACAATTCTAATTCGATATGAACAAACCCTCGTTGTTTTTTTTATAACATGATTATGTATTGAAATAGTAGTATGAAAAAAAGTTATTCCCGATTTGATCTTATGTATCGGGGGTACATTTCAGCGTCACAAACCTTTTTGCTCCTACACCCGAAGTCTCTTTCGTATATTTATGAAAGAAAAGAGGGATAAAATGAAAGAAAAATTATTATTTTTATCTTTTTTTTTATTTGATCGGATCAGAAAGAAACTTTGGGATAGTTGAACGAAAACTTCAAAAGCAACCGAACCATCATAGTATTTTTTACTCCTCCGAGAAACATATATTAGGGTGTATGTGAGACTCGTTCAGATCATGAGCTAGAATAAACTAGATGATTTTTCCAGTAGCAATGAATAGAATAGAAGAATTCCATTCACTATCTAAAAAGATCTATCATATACCCTTATTACTTATGGAATTTATGGTTTCTATAATCTTGATGTGAGATGAAAAGCAATTCCTCATCGGTAGCAAACGGGTATCCATTAAGCGGGGGAAATGGTATTCAAAAAAGAAGAAAGATTATGCTCTTTTTTGTTTTGTTGCAAAAGCGCACTTACAGGGTCAACTGCCTATGCCGTCACTGTATGGATAGATTTTCTTGTGAAAAGACCTATTACTGGATAGTTGATGGGTAGAGCCGAATGGTATGAATTGTACAAGTTATCAATAACATTGATTAAATGAGGGGGGCTCCGCCTCACCGTTTAAGAAGTAATCATAGAAACGAAGGAACCCACTATATTATTTTAGTTAATTTATCCTTATTTACTATTCGAGTTGAAATGACTGGATGACAAATCGTGGTCGGGAAAGTCATAGTAGCAAAAGCCATTGGAATTTTTAGTTTATACATCGGAATATTCCATTTTGTCATTAATCAGGATGAAGGGAAAGAATGACTGAAAGAAAAGAAATTAATTAGTTCTTCATCTAAAGTTAAAGTGAAATTCAATCAAATTAAATTACCAGAGTTAGACGCGGATATATAGCTTCGCAGACGTCGAACAAAAATTCGTTTATTTGCATTGACCTTTCGAGGGGCCCATTCAAGACTTACTCGAACTGCTACTCAACAGAAAGTGAGGGCTTTGGTTTCCATTTATCGGGATAGAGGTAGGCAAAAGAGAGAATTTCGTCGCTTGTGGATCGCTCAAATAAATGCAGCAACTCACGAAAATGGGGTACCTATAGTCGATTAATAAACGATCTGTACAAGAGGCGGTTGCTTCTTAATCGTAAAATACCTGCACAAATAGCTAGATACAATCTAAATTCCCTTCACATGATTTCCAATGAAATCATAAAATAAAAAAGGGATTAAGAGTAATCTATCCGCCAGAGTCGGAATGGAATGATTCCAACATAATCTCCCGGTGATTCCCTCCGGGAAGGTTAGCATAGAAATTAACATGATAAAATCAAGAAAAAAATAGAAATAAAAAGAAATTCAATTCAAATTAAATTAATAAAAAATCAAAGCAATAGGTAGTAGGAGTGAACGAATACGTTTCAATATCAATAAAGACAGAAGAAATCTTTCTTTCTCCATTTTTTCTTCCAACGTAACAATCGATTCCGGATCAACCGTTGCTTTTTCAAACAAAACATCCATTTGAATTCTGATTTGAGTTCCAATCCAATAGGTCTATTTCTTTATGGTTCTAGTACCAGTAATTCTAAGGAGGGATTCGGTTCTCTCAAATTGTTTCTCAAGAAAAAGTAAAGGAGATAAAATACGAGCTTGTTTTATAGCAATAGTAATTAATCGTTGTTGTTTTAAGGTCAATCTATTCACCTGTCTGAATAATATTTTTCCTTGTTCGCTAATAAATTGACCAATTAAACTCATGTTTCTATAATCAATTCGATCCCCCGATCCAATTGGGCTCAAACGCCTATGAAAAGATCACTTGGATTTACGAAAAGGTTACTTGGATTTATCCATGGTTTATTCCTTATATCCAAAATCACATTTTATTTCTTCATTCATCTTGATCCGCCAGAAATAGAATTTGATTTGTTCATATAGAATATTTCATTTTTCCTGTTTCTTGGAATGTTGGCACACGTTCTATCTATTTCTTTATCTCCGCGTGAATCATATGCTTCGAACAGTAAGGACAAAATTTCTTCAATTCCAATCGACTAGGTGTATTGTGTCAATTCTTTTCAGTAATATATCTGGAAATACCCGGTGATTCCTTCTTAGCATTAGCACCATTTCGAGTACAACTGGTACATTCCAAAATAACTCTTACTCTAGCATCTTTACCTTTGGCCATGAACCTCCTTTGTATTTTGGTATTCACTCAACTCTTCTATTTTCGATTCGAAG
>NW_006496932.1:2071523-2087619 GCF_000471905.2 Amborella trichopoda
TCGTGAGTAATAGCAAAACGAACCGTGCCTTGTAACTTCATTCACAAATTGAATTCTTCTATTTCATAGTTATTCAAGTTAATGAAAAAGAATTCAATTTGAAAATGATTGCCTTTTATATTATTTTCCTTTTCAATTGGATCTATTTTTCAAAGAAAAGGCCCGGTAACATCTCTTACTTTAACTTATTCGAGATATTACCTGTAATCAACCTACCCACTATTGAATTGAATGAGAAGAAAAAATAGTATGCACGATTTGGTAAAAAAGAAAAATCCTTACTTATATTTTTTTTTTTTCAGATCCCGATTCTAAGACTAGCGATTCTTAGTCTCCTTCTACGTCCCATTTTCTGTCTTTCTTTTATATTTTATGTAGTCCTATCCTTCCTTGTAGCCAAGTAAGGAAGAAACCCTTGTACCTAATGCAGTAATAGTTGCGCCATGAACATGGACTATTCCATTGTTCTCTTTCTTTCATTTCTCGAATACTATATGCTATGGCACAACCAAACCAAATAGGAATTAGAACAAAAATACCTTTTCTACAACCATGAAAATTCTTTTTATATTTCCTATCCAATTAGGAAAATATGATCATGTCCTTCATGAAGTAATGTGAAACCTTATACTACAGGAATCTTTTATTGAATGACACACAGTTCTGCATAGACAAGGAACAAAAAAGGAAGAAAGGAATTATGTACCATTTCTTTTTTGATCGAAATTGCATTGCTGTGTCAGAGGAAGGATAGCTATACTGATTCGGTATACTCTAAATACATCCTCGGTACCATATTGACGATCTTACAAGTATAAAAATCAGTAGTTTTCCATTTACTGATCTCTATCTTTCGCGAAATCGATCCCTCTTGACTGTACAAGAATATGTGGAGCTGAGCATGTATGCAAGTACGGGAGAACGTTCTTTTGCTGATAGTATTACCAGTATTCGATACTGGGTCATTCATAGTATTACTATACCTTCCCTATTCATTGCAGGTTGGTTATTTGTCAGTACAGGCTTAGCTTACGATGTGTTTGGAAGTCGTCGACCGAACGAGTATTTCACAGAGAGCCGACAAGGGATTCCATTAATAACTGGCCGTTTCGATTAATTGGAACAACTTGATGAATTTAGTAGATCCTTTTAGGAGGTCCCAATGACCATAGATAGAACCTATTCGATTTTTACAGTGAGATGGTTGGCTGTTCACTGACTAGCTGTACCTACAGTTTTTTTCTTGGGGTAAATATCAGCAATGTAGTTCATCCATCGATAAACCTAATTCGAATTCATTATAGAGTTACGACACAATCAAACCCAAACGAACAAAATGTTGAATGGAATCATACTAGTCTCTACTGAGGGTTATTACTCATTTTTGTACTTGCTGTTTCATTTTCCAGTTATTTCTTCAATTGATTGAGAGAAAGAAAACAAATTCTCTTATTCCATTCAGAAGGATATCATGCTCATAATTATCTATGACTGTTTATGTCTCTAGCACGACCACTTGATGAAATGTGGAGGGAAGTGGGGAAATGGCCGATACTACCGGAAGGATTCAACACCTCTCTCTCGTTCTTAGTATATCTATCCAAACACCTCTTCCGTATCCAAACACCTCTCTTTCTCTCCATATACTTAATGTGTATTTGGGAAGAGAGAAAGCGATGATCTCTCTATATACTTACTGTGAAGTATATTTAGGAGGAGAGAAAGTGATGCGGAAGAGATGAAGAGAGTCGCTCTTCATGTGTTTATCCAAACACCTCTCTTTCTCAACGTATACTTATTGTGTATTTGAGAAGTGTATTTTGTATACTTACTGTGTATTTGAGAAGTGTATTTGGGAAGAGAAAAAGTGACTGTATTTGGGAAGAGAGAAAGTAATGCGGGAGAGAGAAAGTGATGAGGGGGAGATGAAGAGAACTTTTGAAGAATTGCTTTTAGAAAAGACATGTCTTTTCAGATTTATTTGGTGAGAGTCGATTTTCGTGTGTTTAGAGAGAAACTGATGAAGTGGAAGTGTATTTGGGAAGAGAAAAAGTGACTTTATGTATTTGGGAAGAGAGAAAGTGATGAGGGAGAGAGAGAAAATGACCGTGAGTGATGAGGGAGAGATGAAGAGAACTTTTGGAGAATGTCTTTTAGAAAAGATATGTTTTTTTAGATTTGTTTGGTGTAATTTGTTTGGCCTAGAAAAGAATTTAAAGTAGCTCAAGTGGTTAGAAAAAATAAAATCTACAATTTTTATGCTCCAAAATATCTTTTAAAACTTTAAGTTTATTGTAAAATAATCCCTAAAAATAAAAATATCAAGATATTTTTTAAAAAATAATCACAGAATTTGTCACTGTAGATTCATGGAACCATATAAAGTTTATATGGTCACATGAATCTATCTACACTTGGACAGTGATGATAACAATCAAATCCACTATTTGGGTCAATGACCACTTGATGTTTGATGTGGTGATATAGAAAACGTGTGGGTTGATTATTCGTGGGAGTACATAAATTTTTTGTGTACTCTTTTTTTTTGTTTTATGTTTTTTTCTAGCAAAGTAATTGGGAGTTAGTTATTTGGTCCTATAGTAACCATTTATCTATGTTGTGGTTTATATAGGCTCTAAACAATCAAATTAAAGCTTACCTTCAAATAGTGTTGAGAAATGTGGTTTCAATACTGAAAATATTTGTGATAGTCTTAAAATATATTTTTATCTTTATTTATAAAGTTTAAAGCTTAAAAATTAATGTAGATCGATAGATCTATTAAAACTTGAAAATATTGAAAATTGACGGTCCAAAAATGCATTACAAAATACACTATTTCCAAAATTTGAAATCTATTTTTTTCTCATGTCCATGCATCTTGATGTCCAGATGATCAATTTGAGGATATTTGCACATCAAAACAACTTCTAGTGAAATTTATTTTTGAGGTAGGCTCGAATTTGATTTTTTAGAGCCTCGGCACTATATAAACTTTTCCCTTTATCTATTATGCAAAAAAATTATAATCACTCCTAACCATTGGAGGTAGAATCGGACAACAATAGTTATGTATGAAAGCTCAAGAAATTTTTTTTTGAACTTTGGGATTAGTCAATTACACACCTTTAACCATTTGATTTTGCATCTAAGAGCTCGAAGTGGTTGTTTAACCATTTGATTTTGCATCTAAGAGCTCGAAGTGGTTGTGACCTTTTTGTACAAAAAATAAACAGTCTTATCATATACCTTCCATATTATAAATTGGTCCCGCAAGTAAATCTCATAGTGGCCTTAAAAAACGATGTAAATTGACGTCGTTTTTTGGCAGCAGCCAAATCCATGACAACCTATGGAAATGCCAGCCCCTTCTTGTACGAAAAATGTGCCCTTAGGGTCATATGTGGATGGGACTAAACACAAAATCCAAAAATTTGAAATTTAAAGTACTAAAAAAATAAAAAAATTATATTTTAATTTTTGGATTATTAGAAATAAATTCTAAACTTTTTCAAACCTCATCTATACCTCTTTTATTCACTTTTTGCTGTTTTGTGATCAAAATAGCTTTTAATGTAATCTTAAAACCATGAAGACATCATGGTAGACTCACTACCATGATGGTCATGAGTGCTTTAACGTTTTGAGGCATCTTGACCCTTAAACAGTTGTGATGGTCCTTAAGAGGCATCACAACACTTTAAAAGCCATAATGGTCTTTAAGGCATCGCGACACTTAAAAAGACGTGATACTTACATAAGAGTATAACGGTTAAATTAGAACCGTGATAGTTTAATAAACCATCATGGTTCTTTAAATGCCATGATGCTTCAAAACTATATCTCACCTAAAAAAAAAAGTATGGATGCAGTTTTAGAAAGCTTGAAATTCAGTTTTAGAAAGCTTGAAATTTACTTCTAATAATCCAAAACTTAAAGTTTATTTTTCATAATTTTCCAAAAACTAATTCAAATAAATTTTTCCTCATTAAACCCCTTTTTTGGCAGGAATTATATACTCTTGTTGTATCCTCCATTCACTTCCTTAGATAAAACCATACCTAAGAGAATTTTGTAACACCCAAAAGGGTATTTTTGAAACCCGATATCTTGAGTATGTAACCTTCTCAAAAAACCTCAAAATACATGGATAAACAAATTAAAATAAAAATGTGCGCGGATTTGTTCCATTAATTAATCTATTGTATTAAGAAAGGAGGGATAGTCATTTCCACCGTTCATACTCCAAAATAGAAAAGAGAAATGAAACCCAACGAATAGTTCAACACCAGAATATTGCATTGGAGTATGTATGGTTTTATAGATCTATGAAATTATAAATGGTTGCTTTGAAACTATAACATACCCAACCATAAATTTTTTTGGGTGAATAAAACCATCCACGTTTCTAGTAAGTAATTCTTAAAACGTTACTATGAAATTATAGCAAACTCTTCAACCACGTAAATTTCGGTACTCTTTTAGTTATTTTCATTGATTTTCGCTCAGGGGTGGCAATAGAACTGACCGGGGACCCAAGGGATAGACGCGATCCGGGTCTTGGTATGGGTCCAAAAATTAAACCCAATGAGTCGGGTCTAGGTTCGGGTCTAGTAACATTTTTCGGGTCCCAATATATGAAATATATTTAAATATAGTTAAATACATAAATATTTTAAGTTTTAACTCGGGTCCGATTGGGTCTGGGTCCGGGTCCGGCTGGATCCTACCTGACCGTTGCCAAACCTATTTTATCATCATCGACTGGTCTTATGAGGGTTTCTTCACAACATCAATTGATCTAGCACCCATTAAATTGGACAACCCGCCTCAGAATTTGATACGACAGTCAAGATGTATCTTTTAAAAACTAAAACTCCATGTCCAATCTTTTTCGAAAAAAAAAAAGAAACAAAAAAAAAAAATCGAACTTGGAAACCAAGGATGTGAAGATTTTGTGAAGATTTTTTTTCCTTTACATGGCGGAAAGATCACTGCTATTTACAATCAATGTTTCAATGGGAATGTAAATTCATCCACTGTTTGAATGGTCACCAATGAGTGCCCAAAAAATAGACTCTTCACTTCTCTCTGGGAGAGTATGGGACTTTTGGAAGGGAATAACAGAGTGGGTGGTTTGGTGGTGATTGCGGTTGAAAACCAAGAACTGTCCATGTATATGCCTATGAGCTTCTAAGAAGAGAGAGGGATTCAGCAAAAGCGAGATAGAGATCCACCTCTTAGAAAAGGCATATTGAGATCTTTTGAGGGTGTGTAGTTGTGTGTGCGTGAGAGGGTGAAAGAGAGATAAAGATAGAGAGAGAGAGATGGAGGAATATCCGATAACAATAGACAAATATCGGAGAGAGATGGTTAGAGAGATTGTGGAATTACAGAGACTGATGAAGGAATATTTTTCTCTTGGATCGTCGGCTTCTGGTGCCGATATTGAAGCTTCACATAAATTTTCATCGACCTCACTTGCTTCAAGCGAGGTTGATCTCCAAGAAAACATATTGATCCGTTTTAGAGAGGCCTTGAGGAGTTCAAGAGTGGCAGTGAAGCACAGATTGCGTGGGACGTTCATGAAAAGTAGAGTCAGTGCTGATAGCATACCTGTTCTCCTCCCCAATGAGGTATTTAGTTTAGTTCAATCAATAAACATCACTAGTTGTGGAAACATGATTCATTGATGATCTAACCACTATGCTAGAGTGACATTAAATCACTATAGCATGCTCATAATCAATTTACTTAAATTACAGTACAGGACTTCTTTTTTTGTTTTTGTCAGATTTTTTGGTACAATTTTTTGGGAAGAGAGATCTATGAAAGCTAAAAGAATATATTGAAGTTTTTGCCAGATTAAGAGTATGGTCTCTGTATTCACAAGCCAAATACCTCCCGAGTCACATTCCGATCTGACTTGAGCTATTTGGTGGTAGGAGAACAAAGAAATAAGAAAAAATAAAAAACTGGTAGAATCAGGGAAACTGATGCCTAGCGATCCAGAGCCGACTCGGGATATTCCAATTCATCTGTAAGATTTTCAAAACACTGCCAAAGATTATAACCCCGTTGCATCTTTCTCTCCTTTGAGAGGTAGAGCATCCATCCATGATACCCAAAAGATCATCCAACTCAGTGGCAGGCTCGATAACTGCATCACTTGACAACCCTGAGCTCCAGAATTTAAATGAGATGTACTCGCCCAATTCGATGCCAATTGATCCACCTGCATCTTCTCAGCAAGTTTCTCCACATGCACCATACACAGTTGGATTTGAAAAGTTGGATTTGAAAATACCACTTTTCGTCTCCAAAGATCATCCAACTCTGTGCAGGCTCAATAACTGCATCACTTGACAACCCTGTGCTCCGCAGTTTAAATGAGACGTTTTTTTTTTTCACAAGGGATTTAAATAAGATGTTCTCGCCCAATTCAATGCCGATCGATCCACCTGCATCTTCTCAGCAATTTTCTCCACATGCGCCATACACAGTTGAATTTGAAAATACCACTTGTCATCCCCAAAGATCATCCATCTCTGTGGCAGGCTCAATAACTGCGTCACTTGACAACCCTATGCTCTGCAATTTATTGTTATCATGTGTTCGTAATGGCACTCCACATGGAACAAATGAGATTGTCTCGCACGATTCGATGCAGATTGATCCACTTGCACGTTCTCAGCAATTTTCTCCAGATGTGTCACATACAGTTGCAATTGAAAATACCACTTTTGGTCTCCATCATCCACCACTGGTTTCTCCTCCTCGTGTATCAAACCACCAATTTTCCCGTCCCCATGATCACCATCTTCACCGTTCACCACCGGTTCATCATCTTCAACATGAATCAAAAGTAGAGGATGGCCAAATTCTGCCACTCCATAAAGTACCTAAAGAAACAGAGCTCGTACACAAGAAATACCACTCATTTCCCACTAAAATGGTTGCGATGTCCGCCATGAGTGCAACCACATCTCTGCTGAGCATTGGTTACGATGATCACAGAGGCCGGATAATACCTACCATCTTTCCGTCGAACTCCACACTTTTCGACGCATTTGCCATTTTTACCTTGCTTGCCTTTGCAAGTGCTATAGCCGAGATGAAGCTCAAGGGCCATTATCCAAAGATCGGTAAACTTATGCGAGAAATGGCCATTTTTTTCGGTGAATACAACATTTGCTTTCACTGCCTGGGTTATGCTTCCTGCGGGTGTTTTAAGATGGGCAGCCTGGGTCTCACTGATTCCTCAAATCATGGACTTAGCCATGCTCTTGTATAAGGTTGGAAGGGAAAATTTTAATGTTCACAGTGGAGAAACTGAGGAGGGTAATTAGTCAAATTTCCCCAGTAAGATGAAGGATCATTAAACTTGTAATGTTTGTCTTTAAATTAATGTGAAATTTTGGGTTAAGGTTCTTCCTTCATGTTATGATTTTGATGGAATGTTGTGAATTTCTGAGTTGCTCTATTAGAATTTGATAATTATAGAAACCATCATCTAGAATTACAATTTTTGTTGGGATTGCTATAGTATTGACTTTTTGAACAACTTTATCTTGATGTATTGCAGCTTGTACTTGGAATTCTATTGATAACTCTGCTTATTTGATAGGTACTCAATGCTTTTCCAATATTATTGATATTTGCAGCTAATGTATTGTTTTTTGATAATTTTAACCTAAAAGTTTAACCTCTTTAAGATGATTACATCCTCAACATAGATGTTGTATCAGATTATTTGTCTCTTGTAGTTGGATCTCCTAGTTTTTGGAATGCTCCAAATTCTACTTGGGCATCCAAATCTGGGTTGATACCAGCAAAAACATCTCTGAACAAGGTTCTAACACCATGCCCGAAAAAGAAGAGCAAAGCAAACGAAACATGTCCAAAAGTGAACCAACCCCTAGGACTACTAGGAAAAACACCAATGGGCACGTCTATCTTTCATGCTTGAGATTGCAAAGCAGGTGTCTCTTGTTCACAAAATTGACAAGATATCACAAATTGATTAACAGGTTAGTGGATATCTTTTCTTTGTTTTGAGTTTTTGGAGATTTTTTATATCATTTGATCCATGCATTGTCTACTTTTATACGGTAAATTTGATCAATTGAGATTACATCACAAAGTTCGTTTGTAATTATATCCTTATAATTATAATATAGTTAGGGCATCGCTCTTCTTCTTTAGAACGGCATGGTCTCGAGTCAAGCTTTCACAACACCGGCATGGTCTCGAGTCGCATGGTGACTGTGGGCACAATGCCTACATTAACACCGAGCATGGTGACTGTAGGCACAATGCCTACATTTGGTTTTCACTAGTTAATTTTGTTGGAGATGGGAGGTTTTCTAAGGTTTTGTACTGGACAAGCTTGAATCCGCTCATTTTTTATGGAGACAAGGATGCTTTAAAGTCTTTGGGCTGGATGCGCCCGAGAGATCTTGTCTATTCCAAACTACAAAGGTTTTTCTATGGTTTCACTGCAAACGTTTGAATTCTTGGTTATTTTCAAAACTTTGAAGGATCAGATCAAGAAAAATCCTTTCAATTTAAGGGATCCTCAAAGGTATTAAGCACAAATTTGCAAAATATTTTTCAATCTTCTCAGGACCAAAATCAGCAACTCCAGAAGAAAAAAAAAAACCCTAAGAAATCTGCAGAATTTGCGAATTCGTTACCTTCCAAAGATTATAACCCTCAGCTTCTCAATAATCTTCGACAAACTGGTTCCTTACAATCAAAGAACCGGCTGATTTTCTGAAAATATTGAATAATTCTACATGGAGACCCCTGTAAAAGACTGATTATACCAATCTCGGGAACTTCAATCGAAATGGTGCAAAAGTGGTAGTGATGTTAGGGCACTCCACAGTAAACTGTAAATGGTACTTCTGGAAAAGAACGCGACCTCTATCTCTCTCTCTAAAACTCCCTCTTCTCTCAGCAAATCTTCCCCCCCCTTATCATGGACTGAAAGTCGTGGAATGTATTGGGAGAGAAAGGGGGAGGGTTGTTACGAAGCACATATGCATTAGCATAAAGTTTATAGGTGAGCTTTGATTATATTTTTATATTTAGTTATAAAATTTTAAAAAAATATCATATAGAACCCTAATTCATCGTATTAATTAATGAACTTTCCTTCCATTTGTCTTCCACCAGGCATAAAAAAACCCCTAATGATATTTTTATATTTAGTTATAAAATTTTAAAAAAATTTCATATAGAATCTTAATTCCTCATATTAATACATGATAGGCCATCCTTATGTTTTCTTTTTAAGTGATATATAGAAACCCTTAAAGATTTCATGACACCCCATCATCTCTTAACTCATCTTTTATTGACTTTTGACCATAAAAATTACTCTCAACAAATTTTTTTATATCATTTTAACTCAAATAAAATTTTAATCATCTTTTTCCTTTCCACTTATTAAATTTTGGGTTCAAATAGTACAAAAAAAAAAATTTGGATTAATTTTTATGATCAAAAGTCAAGAGGATATAAGAGATGATGAGGTATGATGAAATCTTTAAGAGTTTTTTTATGCGGCTTGAAAGAAAAATAAAAAGAAGATCTACCATGAAATAATATGAGAAATTATAGTTTTATACAAAATTTTTCTTAACATTTAAAGCTTAAAAAACATTGTAGATAATGCAGATCTATGAAAACTTGAAAATCTTGAAAATTGATGGTAAAAAAATGCTTTACAATATACACTATTTCCAAAACTTCAAAACTATTTGTTTTATGTCCATATATCTTGACGTTGAGATGATCAATTTGATGATATTTGAGCATCAAAATAACCTCTTCTAGTGAAAGTTTTGAGGTAAGCTTTAATTTGATTGTTTAATGCCTAGGCTCTATATAAACTATTCCCAAGTTTTATATGGTTGTTATGGAGCACATATGCCTTAGCATAAAGTTTATATGGTCACAGGAATCTGTCACTGTGGATTACAGTTGGACGGTGATGAGAACAATATAGTCCACCGTTTGGGTCAAGGATCAATTGATCTATGATGGTGATGATATAGAAAACTCGTCTGAGCTGAGTATTCGTGGAAGCGCATAAATCGGTCTTCTTGGAAAAACATTTTATAAGGTTGCAACCTTATACGTAGAACTGCGGATGCAGCTCAAAGGTAGTTTTAATGTTGAAAAACCCTTTGATTGATCATCTCAACATCGAGATGTATGACCATGAAAAAACAAAAAATTTTAAGTCTAAAAAATAATGCATATTACAACATATTATCTACACCGTCTATTTTCAAGATTTTCATATGTTTATAGATCTACTTGATTTTAACCATTTTTTAAATTAAAAATTTTATAGTTCGATATAAAAATAGATTTTGAGATAATCCTAAGAATATTTTACATCAAAATTATATACTATGATAAAATTTGAAGGTGCACATTACCTCTATAGCTACGAATGCATCTGTAGGCTAACTTGTACCATGTAGTTCATTTTTTTTTGTTCTATGTAAGGGTACAGTTAGTATCGACTTGAGGCTTTAAATAATCAAAATAAAACGCACCTTCAAAATCATGGGGAGAAATATGGTTTCAATAGTGAAAATTTTGTGATAGCCTTAAAATATAGGAAAAAGTTTATATAGAACCGAGGCTCTAAATAATCAAATTAGAGCCCAACTCAAAAATTTCACTGGATGTTGTTTTGATGACCAAATATTCTCAAAGTGATCATCTCAACATCAAGAAGCATGGATATGAGAAAAAAAAAAAAAGATTTCAAGTTTTGGAAATAGTGCATTCTATAATGCATTTTTGGACCGCCAATTTTCAAGATTTTCAAGTTTCCATAGAGATCTACACTATTTTTGAAGCTTTAAAATTTACAATTAAAGATGAAAATAGGGCGCAGTTTGTATAGAGCCTAGGCTCTAAACCAGTGTTTAAAAAAACGCCGAGTCGAACCGAGAATCGACCATAACGGCTCGAACCACTAAAAAAATCAGGAATCGTCCGGTTCTAGAAAGAACCGGACGATTCTACACAGTAACTCGCCAATTCATTGTACGGAATCGGCAAGTCCCGTGAAGAACACAGGCTGCACAGTGTTCTTCACTGAATTCTTCGAAATTTGTCATTTTTTTATCATTTTTCTTGTTTTTTTTGGCATATGATCTAATTTGCAGGCTTTAAACAGCTTTATTCAGCTTTTACATGGATTAAATGGTTGAGAAATTTTGTGTTTTTGGATCACGAAACTTGCATTTTTAGGGTTTTCGCCTTTCCTTGTGTTTCATGCCAAATAGGGCATGAATCTTTCAAAATTTGTAGGCATTTTGATCGTAAAGTTCTTCATCAAAACCTTTTGTTACGAATTTGTGATAATCGTTGAGAAAAACAGAGTTATTTGGAGATTGAAGGCACCGGTTCACAAAACTAGGTAAGAAGTTTGCGTTTTTTTTTTTTTTCAGCCATATGATTAATTTCACTGCATATTTTGAAGATAATGAGTTCAATTTGTAGGGTTTTTAATCTTTATTGTGTCTATTATGATTTAACATATTCAATTTTATGTAATTTGGTCAATTACAGCATGAATTTTTTGATGAACACAGAGATGTCTGTGGAAACAAATTTTTGCTGTTTTTTTTTTTTTTCCGCCTTTCGATTTTTTGTTCATGATATATTCGAAATAATGTGTTAGATTTCTAGCGTTTTTAATCGTTATAGTGTTGTTTATAATTAGATGTATTCAATTTGATCTGATTTATTCAATTTGAGCTTCATTTTTTAGATTCAATGACTGTTTGTGAAGAAAAGAACTGCGGTTTTTGTTTTTACTCAATTTAATCGATTTGATTTGATTTATTGATGATAATGTGTTCAAAATTTAGGGTTTTGATTCCTTATATTGTTGTTTATCAGAAAATGTACTCAATTGGATGTAATTTATTCGCTTAGAGGTGGAGTTTTGAGTTAAAATGACTTATGTAAGATGGCTCTGTGAAGAACATAATTTTTTTTTTTTGTAATCCATGATCGAATTTTTTGTAATACTTGATCGATTTTTTTTGTAATCCATGATCGAATTATTTTTTATTTTTTTTTATAATCCATGATCGAATTTTTTGTTTTTTTTTGTTTTTGTAACCCATGATAGAACTTTTTGTAATCCATGATCGAATTTTTTGTAATCCATGATTGAAATTTTTGTTTTTTTTTTGTAATCCATGATCGAAGTGTTTTGTTTTTGTTTTTTTTGTAACCCATGATAGAATTGTTTGTAATCCATGATCGAATTTTTTGTAATCCATCATCGAAATGTCTGTTTTTTTTTTTTGTAATCCATGATCGAAATGTTTTTGTTTTTTTTTATAATCCATGATCGAATTTTTTGTTTTTTGTTTTTTATTAACCCATGATAGAGTTTTTTGTAATCCATGATCGAATTTTTTGTAATCCAAGATCGAATTGTTTTTTTATTTTTTTGTAATCCACGATCGAATTTTTTGTTTTTTTGTAATCCATGATCGAATTTTATGTAATCCATGATCAAATTTTTTGTTTTCCATGATCGAATTTTTTGTAATCCATGATCGAATTTTTTGTAATCCATGATTGAATTTTTTTAAAATTTGTGATTTTTTTTTTTAATCCAAGATCGAATTTTTTTTTGTAATCCATGATCGAATTTTTTGAAAATTTGTGATTTTTTTTTTAATCCATGATCGAATTTTTTGAAAATTTGCTATTTTTTTTTTAATCCATGATCAAATTTTTTGAAAATTTGCTGTATTGTTTTTTTAATTTCTTTTTATTCATGATTGAATTTTTTGAAAAATGATGATTTTCAGAAAAGTTGTGAAAATCGTGATAAGGTTTTGATTATCATGATGTATTAAACCCAATTTTTAATTTTTATTGTTTGAGTTTGCTGTACTTTTTTTTTTTTTTCCATGATCGAATTTTTTGAAAAATGAGGATTTTTCGAAAAGATGTGAAAATCATGATAAGGTTTTTGATTATCATGATGTATTAAACCCAATTGTTAATTTTTATTGTTTGAGTTTGCTGTACTTTTTTTTTTTTTTTCCATGATCGAATATTTTGGAAAATGATGATTTTTCGAAAAGATGTGAAAATCGTGACAAGGTTTTAATTATCATGAGGTATTAAACCATATTTTTAATTTTTATTGTTAAAGTTTTTGTTGTAAAAATTGTATGTTGATTGATTATTTATGCAAAAAAATGCATGTTATTATATTTTTAATACAAAGCTGTATTTTTTTTATCTGTTGTTAATGCATTTTTTAGTTGGAATGACTGATGTTAGCTGGCTCTATGAAGAATTGTTTTTATTATTAATTTTTTAATACAAAAAATGTATGTTCTTGATAATTGAGTTGTAGCCATGTTTGGAGCTTATATTTTGTATTATGTTATCCTGAATGTTTGTAATTGATATGTACGAAAATATTATTGTCAATAGAGGTATTTTGCAATAACAAATAACACCAAATATGACTACATGAACTACCTCAACATATTATCGCTATACATGGTGATTAATTTTTTTGTTGAACTGTCAGGTTAATTTTATACTTTTTACAGTTGAATCATGTCAAGATCTGTAGAAGACCCTGCAAGATCTGTAGAAGACCCTGCATGGCAACATGGGGTAAGACTTGATCCCAACAAAAAAGACAAAATTATTTGTAATTACTGTCAAAGAGTGATAAGTAGTGGGATAGATAGGTTCAAGTAACACTTGGCAGGGGTTAAGGGAGATGTTTCTGCATGCACTAGTGTCCCTAGTAATGTAAAAAAACAGATGGCGGCAATTCTTAATGCTAACAAAGGTAAAAAAATTGCCAAACATAGGATAAATGAGGAGATAGCTAGTTTATATAAGCCATCAAGTAGGAATACAGGAGAGCAATATAATAATGACCTAGAAGAGCAGTATAATAATGAGCTGGATATGGTCACAAGATTGAGTTTACGTGAACAATATCAAAGGGAACGTGGGTTTAGAATGCCCGGTGGGTCTAACTCAGACATGCATGGTGGGCCTAGCTCAGACATGCATGGCGGGCCTAGCTCGAGCATGTATGGCAAGCCCAGCTCAAATATGTATGAAGGGGTTGGTGGCAATATGTATCAAGGAGAATCAGATGTTGAAGAAATTGTTTTTAGGTTACCTAAGAGTGCCAATATTGCAAGTCATGGTCGTAAAGACCCATTTCACTCAAAGCTTAAGTCACAACAGATGACCTTAAAAGACATGGTTAAAGGTACAAGAAACATGTTGGGGAGATATGTTGGTAAATGATTCTACGATAAAGGGATTCCCTTTGATGCAGCCAATAGCCCATATTTTCCACCTATGGTAATCCAGAGAGTCGGGCCAGGGGTAAAACCCCCGACGGCATATGAGCTCAGTGGGCCAATATTAGATGAAGAGGTGGAGGAAGTTACAAAGTGGATTGAAGAATATAAATGGAGTTGGCCGAGGACAGGCATTACTCTCATGAGTGATGGTTGGTTGAATAAAGTTAGCAAAAAGGAGTTTTTAAACTTCTTGACCTATTCCTCAAAAGGTATAGCTTTTTTGGCTAGCAAAGAAGTATCAGGGATGAAAAAGGATGCAAACTTCTACGTACGACTATAAGATCAGATAGTAGATGAGGTGGGAGATAAGCATGTAGTCCAGTTTATTACGGACAATGCGCGTGCATGTGTTTCTACGGCCAGCAAGTTGATGGATAAGAGGAAGCATCTAATATGGACCTCGTGTGTTGCACACAACATCGATCTTATGTTAGAGGAGATCGGTGAGATCAAAATTTTGAAGGAGACTCTAGAGGAAGCACGGTTGGTGTCGAGATTTATATACAACCACTCTAAAATTTTATTTCTGTTTAGAGAACACTCTAAGAAAAAAGAGATAATCAGGCCTGCCATAACCCGCTTTGCGATCGATTACTTAGCTTTGAACTCCATTCGAGAATCTGAAGGTGCATTAAAGAGATTGTTTACCTGTGAAGAGTGGTTAAATGACCGCCTCTCGAAGTCCAGTACCGGTATAAAAGTGGACAACATAGTCTCAAATAGGCGGTTCTGGTCTCGATGTTCCAGTGTTGTAGAGGCCACTGCTCCTTTGGTCACGGTGTTAAGAATGGTGGATGGTGATAAGAAAGCTACCATGGGTATCCTTTATGAAGGTATTGAGAGGGCGAAATCAGCTATTGGGGAGAAGCGTAGTTTTGCTAGCAAAGTTATCGAGATTATAGAAAGGAGGTGGAACACCAAATTTGGACGTCCAATTCATTATGCTGGTAAATATATATTTATATCATTACAATGTTTCAATTTAAATCATTTTTTTATGAACTTGTAAATGACATTTTTCTATCTATATATTTTGTAGGTTACCAGTTCAACCCAAAATTTTTCTATTTGAATCCTGAACATCCCCACAAGATTATGTAAGGGGTCAGATACGTTATTGCAAGGTTGGAGAGAAGCCATCGAAACCAAATAGCTGCAATACAAGAGGTATTATTTAATGTTTGGGTAAGAACTTCATTAAGTTGTTATATTTATGAGGTATAATGTACTAAAACGTAATATATTTGTTTTAGCTTGCTATGTATAGGGATGCTATAGGCTCCTTCGGAATTAGACTTGCCAGGAATTCTCGAACTATGATGGATCCAGGTTATCCTCTCGTTAATATTTTGCTCATTCATATATTTACTCTTATGAATTGTTCTTGCCCTTACAATGTTTTTTACATTTTAATCCAGCTGAATGATGGGAGATATATTGTACTGATGCACCTCACCTAAAGAGGATAGCAATCAAGGTGCTCTCCCAAACATGTTCTGCTACTGGTTGTGAGCTCAACTGGAGTACGTTTTAATGGTTGCACACCACTAGAAGGAATCGACTCGCTTCGGAGAAGCTTCATAAACTAGTCGACGTTCATTACAACTTAAACCTCCAATAACGACAAATAAGAAGGAAGCTTGAAGACTATGGGCCGATAGACTTAGACACAATATTTGTCACAGACACAGCAG
>NW_006496932.1:2096186-2113961 GCF_000471905.2 Amborella trichopoda
TTATATATTTAATATTGGATGATTGGATGAGAGTCACGAGACATCTAAATTAATTGACTTAATTATATTAGTCTAGTAAAGTTTTAATAGATGAATTAGTAGTTGATGGCTTTGACATAATTTTTATTTTTTAAAATTTCAAAAATTCTAATATTATAAATTTATTTGATATTTTGACTTCATTTTTTTAGCCTAATCCGATATATTAGCGATATCTTCATATGAAGTATTTTTTCCCATCCGTATTTTTTATCCGATTTTTTCATCTGAATTTTTAAAATAAAAAAGATTTGTTTCCGATTTTATGGTGAGCCGATTTATTGATAGTCCCCTACTTGTTAACTATGGTCCAGATCAGTGGTCTAGATCGCTATTTTACTATACAGAAAAAACAGTGAGTTGGCAAAAAAACACCTGAAAAAATAGTAAATCAGCCAAAACCAGTCTGGATCGATGAATCAGCAGTTCGGATCTCTGTTTTACTGTAGAGAATCATTTTTTCTGTGCAGAACTGCTAGATCCTTAAAGACTCCATCATTTTCCTATATATACACAAAACCGGAATGGGGTGACCAATTCTTTGAAAGTGAAGGATCCATCATCGCGAGACGTCAAAGCTGAGGGCCCTATTAGGTCTTATACGCTAATCAATCGCATAGTACTGGCATACTTGCAACTGAATCGTTCACTTTCCGAGACCTCTAGAGTTGATGCCACCACCACTAATCCTCTCTCTACTCCTTGTAGAAGTGGCTATAATTTTAATGCAAGCACTAATCCTCTCTCTAGTCCTTGTAAAACCAATGCTAATCCTCTCTATAATTCTAGTGCCACCACTAATCCTAGATCAAGTCACAATTTTGCAAAAACTAATCCTAGTTCAAGCACCGACATCAAGTTCAGATTGAACTCCCAGTTCTAAAAATGGCACTACTCTGCTAGCATTAGTGCTGCCACTAGAATTATAGCCAGGGTTAGCACTGGTTCTATAAGGAATAGGGAGAGGATTAGTGGTGGCGGCATCAACTCTAGAGGTCAAGGATTCAAGTGAAAGTACGTCTGTACTTTGTAATTGATAAGCGACGTTATAGGGGCAGGGGTTTTCTGGAGGGGTATCTTGGTGGAAGGCTGAGGGGCACTGCAGTCGAGGACGACATATGAGCATGAATGCTGGGGATCGAATTTCTCGTCATCTTGATCGAAGCAGACCACGCATGGCTTCAATTGAGTCCACAGAAGATGGCTCGCAGTGTCAAGAGTTAGCCAGAATGGTTGGGTGGTGTCCTATGCTGATTTTCATGAGGTACTCAGCTAGTATTTTCTTGATCTCGATTTTAAGATCCGACAGTGAGTAGTAAGAAAGAGAGAGAGTACTCCTTGGTATGCCATGGTTCTGCTAAAAGAGTGGCAGTGAAGCACAGATTCAGTAGCATGTTCATGGAAAGCCCAAGAAGTGAGGATGTGTTAGGTGGTTTGCCCCTCACGAAGTTATTTAGTTTAGTGTATTTAAAGAACCTCACTAGTTGTGAAAACATGAAATTGATGATCTAACCATCTAATGCCCCTTGTTGTAGACACATGAAATTGATGATCTAACCATCTAATTGCATCTTTCTCTACTTTGACAGGTAGAGTATCCATTGATGATACCCAAAAGATTATCTAACCCTGTTGCAAGCTCGATAACTGCATCAGTTGACAACCCTGAGCTCCACGATTTATCGACTGGCCTTTGTGATTCTCTACATGAAATTAATTTGACAAGCCTGTTCTCATACTTTTCGCTGCCGACTTATCCACCTGCATTTTCTCCAGATGCATCACACATAGTTGCATTTGAAAAATACCACCTATTGGTCTCCATCATCCACCATGGGTTCGTAGTTGTGTATCAAACCACCAATTTTATGGTCCCCTGATCACCATCTTCATCACCACATGTTCATCATCTTCAGCATGATTCAAAAGTAGAGGATGGCCAAATTCTATAAAGTACTTCGAGAAACAAAGCCTGAAACACAAGAAAAACCATTCATTTCCCACTAAAATGGTTGCGATGTGCGCCATGGATGGGACTACATTACGTTCTTTAAATATGAGGATGTAGTTCTTTCTCCTGAGCTAGTGCTATCATCTTAATTCTCTCTTGAAGAGAACCCATGAATTGTAATTTGTAATTATGTTGGCCAACTTCTCCCCCTAGCAAAACCAATTAATATAATTGTAGAGTGATTCATCTCTTTAAAAAATTTCAAATAATTTCTCTAGAATTTAAAATTTGATATAATTTCTCTCTCTAAAACATAATTTTTGAGATAGTTTCCTTCTCTAAAATTTTTGAGACAATTCTCTCTATAAAAATTTGATATTTGAGATTCTCCAAAATGTTTGAGATAGTTTATATACTTTTAGGCAGTTTTCCTCTATAGAATTTGATATAGTTTCTCTATTTAAAAATTTTAATATACTTTCTCTCTTTCAAAAAATTCAGGTAGTTTCTCTTTAAAATTTAATATTATTTATCTATCTAAAATTTTAAAATACTTTCAAAACTTAAAATTTGAGATAGGTTCTCTCTGTAAATATTTTGAGATTCTCTCTTAAAATTTTGATATGGTTTCTCTAAAAAATTTCAAATACTTTCTCTCTAGAGCCAAGGATTTGAAGATTTTAGGATACTCGCCATCAAAATTTATGGAGAATGCTGGTGCCCTTGCAATCTTTTTGAGATCCTCTCCATTCAAAAACATGTTTCATTTTCTTCTACATGGTGGAAGGATCGCTGATATTTTCAATCAATGTTTGAATGGTAATGTAAATCCTTTGTATGGTCAACTATGATTGCAACTGTCGACTTCTCTTGGGGGTCCGTGACTTTTGGCGACGTTGGAGTCCGTGTTTGCAAAATCGAATCGGAACCGTTAATTGGACATGCGCTCGGAAGCGGTTTAATTGGCATAACTGGTAAACCGGCCAATTCAACCGTTCTAACCAGACAAGTCTCGGGTGGTCAAAAAAGTGTTAAAAAAAAAAAAGAAGCAAAAAAAATATACTAAAATATAAAAAATATATAAAAATTGATTAAAACAAAACCCTTTCAAATAAAGTTGAAAATTAATGAAAAAAAATGGATTTTAAGGACCAAAATCGATTTTTTGAAAAAGATCAAAAAGTATAAAAGTGAGTATTAATGACTAAAATATTTTTTAATTTTTATTATAATATAATAAATATTAAAAAATACGTTACAAACCAAATTCTTTATTTCTTAAAATTTATATACTTTTTTTTATATTTATTTTTTAAATACCAATCGATTACCAAAACCACCCAAAATTAAAACCGGCCAGTGATCAAACTGGGTGGTTAGCAATTAGATTGTCAGATTTTTCCAACAATGGTTGGAGTTGTGGTTGTAGCACCCTCACACCCTAGTCACTATCTTGTGTTTTCCAGTTTTACCGACATCACCCCACTTAACACTTTCAAGAAAGTAACTTCTAAACTATTTGAAAAAACAGGTAAAGGCCTGTCATCCTTATTAAATTACCCAAAAAAATAACACATTGATTTAGTGGTGATTGTGGTTGAAAACCAAGAACTATCCAATGATTATGCCTATGAGCTTCTTAGATGAGAACGAGATTCAGCAAAAGAGAGATAGAGACCTAGGTTTTAGATAGAAAAACATATTGAGATCTTTTGAGTTTATGTAGTTGTGTCTGTGTGAGTGTGAGAGAGACAGATATGGAGGGTGTGTGTGTGAGAGAGAGAGATATGGAGGACAATCTGAGAACGAAGGAATATCTGAGACCGATTGAGAAATTTCGGAGAGAGAGAGAGACGTAGAGGGAGAGATTGAGGAATTACAGAGACTCATCTTCTGGTGCCGATATCGAAGCTTCACATAATTTTTCATCGATCTTGCTTGAAGAAAGAGAGGCTGATCTTGAAGAAGACGACATATTGATCCGTTTTATATTGGCCTTTGAGGAGTTCATTTGGGGACATGTTTGTGTGTTTACATGTTTGCCTTGCATGGGCCTTCAGCAATGGTAAAAGGTTGCAGTTTGCTGTGTTTCCTAATTCAGAGATTTCTCTCTCTCATTAAACAACTGATGGTTCTTTATTTTGCAAACTCGTATCAATTGTGATCCCTCTCTTTAATCTTTTCTTTATTTAAAAAATAATCTTTATTTCAAAATATTTATTCCCTCATATTTCATTCCTTATTCAAAATTTAACATCCTTTATTGTTAATGTGAGTTTTGGAATTTGTTCAAAATCATCATCATTATTATCATCATCGTTTTTTCCTATTATTTGAGGTTATGTTTTGCTCTATCAAAGATCGTACCATCAGTTTGAGCTTAAATCTATATATGATTTCTCACTACTTCCAAACAAACTACTTTGCTGTGCTCAATCTCAACCATTGAAGTGTGCTTACAAAACCTATATGGACTCTATATCATGCCTTTTTTCCTTAGGGCCTCACAAGCTAGACCACGTAATAGGTCTCTCAAAAGACTTTATGCTCCCATGGAAACAAATTATTCACTTGGTCCCACGAGCAAAAGACTACTCATTGATATTTTTCAGTCCAAAACAAGGAGGTGTTCTTTACTCATCCCAGTGATCAATCCAAAAAAGTATTGAATTCCCACCTTAAAATTTTATTAAGTCGATTGCCCTTGAATTGAATGCAAATATTCCATTTGACGGATGATGAGACCGTATTTTTTAAAGTTGAAAAAAAACAGATCCTAGTTTTGAAAAATGATTTTTGTAAAAAAAGTATTTTTTTTGAAAGGTTTTAAGAAAAATTATTTTTCACACGTTTTCTATTTTAATTATTTAATCATTGTAACAAAAATATTTTTCAAAGTTTCAAATTAATAAAGTCTTTCTAGGAGAGCACGTGCCGAAAAAAAATTTCTTCTCGAGGAGCACAATAATATTTTTCAAACATATAAAACATATTGAAATGCATAATTTCATAGATAAAAATAAGGAAAAATTATGTAAATATCTATTTTATTTTTGTTACTACCAAAATACTTAAAACTTTATATTATTACTCATATATCCTTTTTTTGGATTTGATAACGATTTAAAAAAAAAAAAAAATCTATTTTCTGTTTTTGAAACCGAATAGGAGGCCCTGAATTCTGCTTTTTTTTTGACCTTTTCTCTTTTTACAGTTCACACAACAGAAGCAAATTTGGACATTCTCTCTCTTTACCTCCATTTTATGTTTGGATAGTAGTACCGTGTCATGTCAATCCATGTAAGCTCACTACTACTGGTTTTTTGGGTGGAGTTGGTGGGCTTGGGGGCCTGTGCAGGTGGTCGAATCCATGGTAACCTAGAACTAGCGAGCCATGGAAGTCTTTTCGAGGCTAGAATGGATCTTATTGAGGCCATTAGAAGAAAACTTGGTAGAATTGGGGCCTTCTTTTCCAAAAACGAAACATATACAGAGACAGAGAGCTTCACGTATGTAACAGAAGCAAATAAAAAATAGATTTCTCCGTAATGACCAGAAACGCTAGTAGATTTAGGGTTTCTCCCTCTCCTTGTCAGAAAACGATTAGGACAACTTTACACAGGAACGCAGTTATCTGTGATGTTTTTTTGCTTTGTTCTTTGTTAATTTTTCTTATATGAACTTTGCCGTTAATGTGACTGGGGAGTCAGCTTGAATTAGGGCTATTTTTACGATCTAGAACTGAATCATTTCGGAGATAACTAGCAGAAACTAGACAAAACTAACTGGCAGATGTTAGGCTTTTTGTATGGGCTTCTTGGCATTTAGAGAGAGAGAGCTGGGCATGTTTGAGTTTTAAACAATTAATTTTCAGAGAGACTTTTAGTTAGGTGAGTTTTGAACATTCTTGAGAGAGACTCGTATGTCTCTTTTTTTTGAACTTTATATCGATTTTTTTAAAAAAATGTCAAATTGGCCATTTTTTGTTTTTCAAAAACAGAATTGGCATAAATTCGGTTTTTGAAAAACCAAATATCAAGGCCTAAATTTTCTTTGCATCACGCTCAAATTTGACATTCTCTCTCTCGTGTTTCATCCTTAATTTTGGTTTTTAAAATAACAGCTCACATCTCTGGTTTTAGTGATCATTTGTGTTTCATTTGTACTCTTTCTCTATCTGCTTCGTCGTCAATGATTCTTTCCCTCTTTTTGATCAGTGAGGCTTTTTAGTTTCTAGTGATCATGGGGTCTTTCTCTCAAGAATATTCAAAACTCACAGGTCTAATTGAAGTAATTTTTTTAACTCATAACCCCAAATCCAAACCTTCAAGGTCAAAGTTGTGGGTGGTGTTGTCAATTCGAACCTGGAAGATATGAAGTTAGATGGTTAGGTATGAATTTGGATCTTAAATAATTTGGGAAAAGAAAAATTGGAAAAATGGTGAGAATATAAAATTGAACTTTTGGGGCTTTCTTATATACAAACCATGCCAAAACGCGGAAATCAAAATATGGGTTGCATTGAAAAAATAATAATAGTAAATAAATAAATAATAATAATAATATGGGTTGCATTGAAGAAAAAAAAAAAAAGCCAAACATAATGGATTGCACTAAAGAAACAATGACCATTTATTCATACATTGTCGGGTCGCGTCCCTCCTCTGGAGTCTCATACTGTGCTTATTGCATCAGCAATGGGTTACCCCCAAATCAATCCCTCAGCTTTTTTCTAACCACCATCCCAACCCTTGGCCCAAACCAGGTATTCTCCTATGGAAGCCATCCATCTTTGCACTTATATGGATAGTGAGGAATGAGCGAAATAACAGGATTTTCCTAGGCCAGTACTCCACTCTGGCTGTTCTGTTTGACAATATCAAATTACTGGTGATTTTTTGGAGCCCCAACCAGTAGATCTTCAAAGGAATTCACCATTCGACCTTCCACCAAGATTGGCTACCATTCTTACACCAGACTCCAGGGTCCTCGAGCCTCTTGTTGGAAGCTCCCTCTGTTTGGTGGAAGCTTCCACACTCGTCTTCTCAAATGAAAGAAGACGACCAGCCTAAAGGCATCCGAAACCACCCCAGCTAATGAAATCCGATAAAAACAAACTGTGAATTGCCAAAATCCTAAGGCCACTCACACTAACAGCTTTAACGCAGCAAAAGAGAAAGGAAAACAGAGAGAATGGTTGTCATCTAACCATGCTTGAAAACTACCAGAGTTGAACCTCTATGCGTCCCAGGATAAGAGGGTTGTCTTATATGGCACAAGATCGAATGCAAAGCAAAAGGTCTTTCCTTCAATTATTGTAAATTGGTGACTTCTCACATTATAAAGCTGTGTCGATTATTTTAGTATAACCACATTTGTTTCTTGAATGGTACACTGTGTCTCTGTATCTTGAAATGAAGAATGTATCATCCACCAAGATAACGGCATCAAGTCCATTGCGAGGCTCTTCCTTCAAATTTTGCAGGCCCGCCTTCACCACCAGCTCCCAATTCCTCATCTCTCTATTTAAAACCCACATTTTCAACTCTAAATCATGGTTTATATGGAAAACACAAACCCCACATTTGGGTTCTCAAAAGGCATCCGCAACTGTGGAGACAAAGTCCCAGTTTTCTATGAGGACCAGAGAGTCCCTCCGGAGGTGGGATTGAATCCCATGATTTTGTGTTTAGGTCGAAAGCAGCTAAATTTGGACTGGAACGAAATACGCCATAGCAGGTGCTCCCAGTACATGCCATTGGTCTTGGGATGACCAAACTTCGGCGTCAGGCCTTCGACTGTTTCCCAACACCTGGTAAGCGAGGAGAACAGGCAGGCACCATTGCGAAAGGGTATCACTTCTAGGTGAGCAATGTAACAGTATCTTGAAACTACAAGAGGTGGGGTCATAGCCGAGGCCAACAACTCTGTTGTAAGGGCAATCTACTGGTGCCGGAACCGCCGTGTACTTACAAATTGCCGGATTGCCTACGTAATACGATTGAGAGACTCTGTAATAGAAGCAGATTAAGCCATTGGAGGTTGCAAGGCCGTAAGCTAAGGCATCATCAGGCAGATGCTTCAGAAGTTGGGGCAGAGTATCACTGGGGTGGTAAAGAGAAACATCGGGGAGGAGGAGGGATGTAGCGGATTCTTCTATCGGAGACGAAGAGAGGGAAGGTTGGAGAGAATGGGGAAGAGGAGAGAGAGTGAGCAGTGGCGAAGGAAGGAGAGGAGAGGAGAGGGTTTCATTCCATGATTTGGAGATGGCTTTGAAGTTGAGAATGGATTGAACGGGGAGTTGGGTGAGGATGTTGAGCACCAGGTCATCAGGGAAAGCGGTAAGATAGAGAACCCATAGCGGGTCGGGCAAGGTCCTGGTGAAGTCACAAAATAGGACTATAAGAAATTGAAAATCAATTAAAAAATATTGATATTAGTAATATTTTTTTAAAAAAAAATTTATATCGAGCTGAGGCTCTAAACCATCAAATTAGAGCCTACCTCAAAATTTTCACTAGAAGTGGTTGTTTTGATGCTCAGATATCATCAAATTGATCATCTTGACATCAAGATGCATAGACATGAGACAAAAATAGATTTCAAGTTTTGGAAATAGTGCATCTTGTAACACATTTTTGAATCGTCAATTTTCAAGATTTTCAAGTTTTCATAGATCTGCTCGATCTACACTATTTTTTAAGCTTTAAATTTGATAGTTAAAGATGAAACACATTTTTGGACCATCAAGTTTCAAGATTTACAAGTTTTCATAGATCTGTTTGAGCTGCACTATTTTTTAAGCTTTAAATTTTATAATTAAAGATGAAAAAATATTTTAAGGCTATCACAAAGATTTCCAATATTCAAACCACATTTCTTGATGTTATTTGAAGGTGTGCTTTAATTTGATCGTTTAGAGCATGGGCTCTATACAAACCGTACCCTTTTATTATTACCTAAAATAACTTTAAAAAAATAGATAAAAAATGATTATTCAAATGACATTTTATATAAATGTCTTTAAAATTTAAAGGCAAAAATTACTTTCTTGATAATTTAGTGGTTAAAACTGAATTTCTTGATTTCCTAAAAATTTTTCATTGATTCTCAATAATTTTGTCATGATAAAATTTTATGAAAGTCTAATGGTTAAACATCAATTTCTTGAATATTTAATAATAAAAATTAAATTTCCTAAAAAATTAATGCTTAAAATTAAAAAGATGCATTTCTTATAAGGCCTAGGTTTATGAAAACAAAGTAAAGCCTCACCTTAAATCTTCGTCTGAGAAGCACTTTGAGCATCAAAATCTCTATGATTTGCCACTCACTTATCCCTCAAAGGACAGGGAGTGCCAAAGAGCGATAATTGTAGATACCCCATTTTTAAAAAACTAACAAATTCTATGATTTTCCAAACTTTAAACAATCCTTAGGACCCCACTATCTCATAAAACCCCCAGACTATAGACCACCATAATCCATAATGCTGCCATGTGATCCAGAATCCTGCAAAAAGCCATGTTTAAGTAAAACAAATCATTAAAAATAGCAAAACACCTTATTTGGTCTAGGCGACGCTCCCAGTGTCCCAACCCAGACTAGCCCAAATTGGTTGCTTTTTTGCAAGCGGCATCTTGACAGCCCCAAGATCAGCCTAGAAGTAGTTTGGGAAAAATTTGTCTAGGCGACACTTCCAGTGTCGCCCGAGTGACATTCCCAGTGTCACCCAGCCCACACTGACCCAAATCAAATGATTTTTGGCAAGTAACATCCCTACGACCCAAAAATTGGGTAACGCTCCCAGTGTCGCTCAGCCCAGACTGACCTAAATTAGTTGATTTTCGGCAAGTAGCATCCCGACAGCCCCAAAAGCTGCCCAGATAAAAATCTACCGATTTTGGGCAGATCTAGTCTAGGCGACACTCCTAGTGTTGCCCAGCCCAAACTGACCCAAATCCGTTGATTTTTGGCAAGCGGCATCCTGATAGTGCCAAAATCAGCCCAAATTGGAATCTATAGATTTTGGGTAGATTTGGTCTGGGCGACGCTCCCAGTGTTACCCTGCTCAGACTGACTCAAAACAGCAGTCTAGGCTTGAAAATCTTCTGGCTATGGTATGTTACCCGTTCCAGATGATTTTCATCTTATAGAAAGGTCATTTCAAGAGCATTTTATGTTATACTCTAAAGACTCTTGAAACTTTATTAGCCTGTGTGCCCAAAGAAAACTAAGAGATTGTGAGACCTGAGAAACCTAGACCTAGGAAAACCTTAGCTTTAGGTCACTTGAAGTCCTTAGATTAATAGATCCATTCAACCAAGCCAAGACCTCGTAAAAAACGTGAAGAGAAACAAAGAGAACGCACGGCGTAAATCTCAGTCGGTATTGATATGGATGTGGCCTCGAAGCCTCTAGAGCCTCGGGCCAGCTGGCCCGATCTAGTATATTTTTACTCTTTCGTATATTTCTTTTCATTTTGTTTATTTTATTAGAATTAAATTAGTTTTATTACTTTTTATGTTGTATTTTGTATTTCGGATTAATGCTGACTCTACCATTGATCTGAGAGTAGATCTACTTACTTATGAGTAGATTTAGCCTCATAGCAGAATTTGATTGTCCCACTCTCTACAATCACTTTTAAAATCAGTTTGTGGTGTTCAAATCAGAGGGATCTTCCTTTGAAGATCTCTCCGATTTGCACTGTAAACAAGTAGATGAAAAACAATGTGTTAAATACTTACTTAAGTGAAGCTCTGAAAGAAACCTATTCAGAAGATGATAAAACCAATTTATTCCAAGGTAAACGTTTTGTCTTTCAATCCTTCTATCATTCCTTCCATCTTTATCTCGTTCTCTCCTTATATCTTTCCTTCCTTCTATCCTTTTGTCTTTCTTACAATTCAAAAAAATAGAAAAACAAATGGGTAGGCAAATGACCTAACATATCAAACATTGAAAAGATCAAACAAGTAGGTTATTGGTAAAAATAGTAAACCATAATTATAATCGTAGGGTTACTTATCGCTCATTGCCGAATAGCCTCCTTATACGAAGCTCTTTCCTCGAGCAAGTCAACCAAGAATTTGTGGATTCATGGTTTGGATTGGATGACGTTGTTAATGTTAAAATTGTTTTTTATAACATTGTATAGGGTATTTGTTCACTCTTAACCCTCAAGGATATCTTTGTCCACTGTACATATATATACTAATATGTAAATTAATTGTTGAGTGGAATGAACGATTTGTGGTCTTCTCTTCACTTTTTCTCTCTAGGGTTTCATCAGTTTTACATGGTATCAGAGCTTCACCATCACCATCTGTAAGTACATCCTTCCTCTTCCTTATTAGAAGACAAAAGTCTCTGTTTTGAGAATGAAGGTCTCTGTAAGTGCACCCTTCCTCTTTTCTCTTTTCTTTATTCCTCTTTGTTCAATCTATTGAGATTATCATCTCTCTCTCCTTCCCAAAAGTTTGTCCTCTCTATTGTTTGATTTTCTCTACAAACCTAAGATCTTTTTTCTTCATCCTTCCTCTTATCTCTTTTCTTTATTTCTCTATGTTCAATCTATTGAGATTATCATCTCTCTCTCAGTCCCAAAAGTTTGTCCTCTCTATTGTTTGATTCTCTCTCTAAAAACCTAAATTCTTTTTTTTTCTTCATCCTTCCTCTTCTATCTTTTATTTATTCCTCTCTATTCAACATATTAAGATTATCATCCCTCTTTCCTTCCCAAAAGTTTGTCCTCTGTATTGTTTGATTCTCTCTCTACAAACCTAAGTTCTTTTTGCCATAGCCTTATTCAATCTATTGAGACTATCATCTCTCTCTATTGCTTGATTCTTGCAAAAGTTTTTCATCTCTAGGGCTTGAATCCTACAAAAAGGTCTTGTGGGTGTTTGTCAAAACGAAAGTGCTTGTTGGTGTTTTGAGAAAGAGTCGGTGTTTGTACCTTTAAAAAAAAAAAGAATAATATACAGAAGTAATATCTATTCTTGTGACCTATTTGTTTAATTTTGGAACTCTATCTACTGAAGTAGGTCTTATTTTGTTTCTTAACTTCAGAAATTGTGGTACCGAAGTACTCCTTATTATCTCTTAGAATTTGTTCTCTTCTGGTGAAGACCTTATTTCAAAAATCTCAAGTGAAGTAAGTGAAGACCTTATTTCTAAAATCTCACGTAAAGTAACTTTCTTATTATGGCCTCACTAAGCTTCCCAACCTTTATCTTTATTAAACTTAGTAGAGATAGCTATCCCAAATGGAAGGCCCAAGTTTTCAATTGTATTGAAGCCCTGAATCTTGAAAGTCATCTTGATGGAACTAGTCGGCCACAAAATAAACTTATTTCTGAGGAACCAAAAGAAAATCAAGGCATCAAACCAGAACCGTCAAAGGACTCCAAATTTCTGAAATGGCGAATGAAGGATAAAACACTATTGAGTTGGCTACTTTCTACTCTCTCTGATGACTTGTTCACTGAAGTGATGCACCTGACGACATCTCAAGAAGTGTGGGAGATGCTTTATAATACATATCAAAGGGAAACATTTGCCAATATTCTCGAACTTAAAACATAATTGATCAATTTACAAAAGGGTTCTCAATCACTGACTGAATACCTGAACAAGTTCAAAACTATATGTGACCACCTTGCAGCAATTGGTAGTCCAGTAAGTAATCAAGATATGGTTCTCTATACCCTCAAAGGTTTTGGCCCAGAGTTTAAATCCCTTGAGACCTCCTTGATGAGCAAACCACCATTTTCATTCTGCTAAGAGCTTCGATCTTCTCTTCTCACATATGAAACTCGGTTTGTATCTTCATCGTTTGTTGAAAGTAATTCTCAACTCTTATTGAACATATCATCAACGCAAAGATGTGGATATGTTCGAGGACATGTACATGACCTCCTAGACATCTGTTACCAAATTTATTCTGCAACCGTTTCTTCTCTTGACACCATCTCCAAGATCTTAAGAACAAAATACCCCATTGAAAGTTGTACATCGGGAGAGAGATTGTCTTCCAGCCATCAAGCATTTTCAACACAAATTTCTCAAATTCGAGAACCAACCATCTATAAAGAAACTGTCTCTGACTCGGGATGACTGGCCTCAATGATAGAAGAGATTCATGTACTTAAAAAGAATCACACTTGGGAATTAATGTCATTGCTTTCAGGCAAAATATTGTAGTGGGCTCAAAAATGGGTGTACAAAGGTAAAGTCACATCAGATGGCTCAGTTGAAATATTGAAGTCCTGACTAGTGGCCAAGGGCTTTAGTCAAGAATATAGCATTAATTATGATGAAACTTTCAGACCAGTTGTGAAGGCACCTACTATTCGATCCATCCTAGCTCTGCCATCTATGTTTAATTGGAAACTCCATCAACTTGATGTAAAAAATGCATTTTTTTATGGTGATTTGAAAAAAGAGGTGTACATGCAACAACCCAAAGGATTTGAAGATCCCTTATGACCACATCATGTCTACAAAATAAAAATGATGATTTATGGACTCCAACAAGGCATCAGGCATGGTTTGAGACATTCAGTTGTCTACTCCATAGTATTGGTTTTCAAATAAGCAAGGTTGACTACTCCTTATTTTTTAAACATCATCCTCATGTATTGTTATCGTTCTAATTTATGTGGATGACATCATTGTTACTGGAAATGATATTAAAGTCATTGAACATATTAAGAAAGAATTAAAATTGAACTTTGAAGTGCAGGATCTTGAAGAAGTAAAATATTTTTTGGGGATTGAAATTCATCAGAACGAAAATGACATTGTTCTGACCCAACTTAAGTATATTCTTGACTTACTCTCTAAAACAAGGATGTTGGGATGCAACCTATTTCTACCTCTGCTAAAGTAAATAAAAAATGAAGGATTGAAGAAGGGGAATTGTTGCCTAATCCTTCCTTGTACAAAAGTGTAGTTGGTGGTCTTCAATATCTTACATTTACATGCCTTGTTGTATGTCATTTTTTATGTACTTGCACCTCCCACGCAAAGAAGGAGAGAGCCGGCAACAGCCTGACGTTGCGGGTACACAAGACACCAGCAAGCCAAAGTTGTGCCGTAAAATAAAGCCTCGAGCCATACGACCTGTGTACGGTGCCATCACACCAAGGAAGGACCTTACAACCGTAGCCCTATGCTAGTAGCTTTAAAACTATACCAGAGCACCTCCATCGCATTCAAAATGTTAAAAAACCACGGGGACCAAATTTGAGCTCAATTGAACCTCCTGAAAGGGGTCTACACCCATGCGGCCTCGCAACAGGTAAGTTTCACACTAACGCGGTGCGGCTTCACCAAAACCAATCCCCAAGCATGGAGACACCGACGTCATGTTTCGAGAGTAGCTTCAAAGACCCATAGTGCCTTCCGCTGGAATCAGGAAAAGCCCAGATCCATATATGTTCTAGACCATGCCAGCCTCGTCATTTTGACCTAAGGCATGCACTGTGATGCAACCTAGAGTCAAATTTCTCCTAAGAAGAAAGTGCCCGTAAAACCAGAAAAACCAAGGTTTAAGCAGAATAAGTCTCGAATCCAGTGAAGCTCGGTCGACACCCACGCGTCGGTTCACCATGGGGACAAGTTCAACGCAACCACCTCGCAAAGAGCTGCAAACTGGTATAACTCTTGCATTTAATCCAAGTTCTGATGGGTGTAAGTCCTCGGGTCACAAAAGAAGTAAATCCGCTCGGTTGCCGGAATCCCTCTTTCCGGCTACCTCCCAAATTAGGCAAAAATGCAAACCAAAACCAAATCAGCCCAAACGTGGTGCAAAATGATTGTGATTGTCTCCTATCTCATTTGCAAGCAGAGCCAGGAGCCAGAACATCGCAAGTCAGATTGCATTGGCGAACAAAGTTAACGAGTCTGGCCGGACTTCTACTCGTGGGAAAAAAAGCCACCCCAACACGATTAAAAGGCATCAAAATGCTCAAAATCGCAACAACATTAAAGATATGTTGACAAATCATCTGAACCATTGCCACAAGTTGCAGAAAAAGCTTCTAAGATCTAGCCATGGCGGAACGACCTCCATGCAGGGACAACTTCGTCATTAGTGGAAAAGATCTTAGGGATATTTTGGTCATTGCGCCTAATTTCTAGATATATTCCTAATTTCTTAAATTGTAATTAAGCTTTGTTTCATAGCATTCACCCTTATTTGGTGAATTCTCTATATAAACAAGCTTAACTCACTTGTAGAAGGACTATTTTGGACGGAGTATTTACCCATTATAAAACAGAGGCATTACACGTGTTCCTCTCGTCGTTTGTTTCTGAGTCCTTAATCCCACCGAGAGGAGAGAGAAAACTTTGAGGGAGAAAAAATACCCCTGAGTGCGTGGGTCCGTAAACACCTTCGAATGCGCAAACCCATCCTCCCTCTCTCCTAAATTGGGTCACACCCAACCTCTATCTCTCTCTCCCTTATGCAACACACCGTCTGCCCGGTGCAGCAACCCGCATCCGCAACAGACGCGCGGACACGAGCAAACCCATGGGCCCCACCTCGGGTTCTCTCACACCCCTCCATAGGCCAGTCAACCCCCTCGAGAGGATAGTCACAAGGAGGGACAACCGGGTCCTATACCGATCCTAAGCGAAAGAGAGAGAGAGCGAGAGAGAGAGAGAGAGAGAGAGAATAGAGAGGTTGCGAGCCGGAAGAGAGTCCTCGTCCAAACCGTGTTAACACACAATCGGGGGGCTTCATGACTATTCTAAGAGGGCTGACCGCCCGGACGTATCCCTCGAACCCCAAGCGACGAGGCTAGCATCCCAAAGTGCCCCCGCCATCGAAAATCTCTCTCGTTGTTGGTACCTATCCGTACCCAATACCCCCCACGCCCACGCACCCTACACCAGTGTGTGCCCCCTCGTCCACACGCGAGCGACCCTGCGGTTGTCCGAGAGAGGGTTCTCCCCAGACACCGAGAACCAGGTCGGACCAGTCCTGACATTGCTTATGCAGTGAATATAGTATGTCAGTTCATACAGGCTCCTCAACAACCTCATTGGGAAGCCACAAAAAGGATTTTGAGGTATTTAAAGTTTATACATGATGGCTTATTCTATAGTTTGTCCAATTCACCTGACCTCAAAGCATACTCTGATGCTGATCGGGCTAGGTGCCCTAATGATTGTAGGTCCATTGCAAGATTATGTATCTTATTAGGAAAAAGTTTGATTTCCTAAAGTAGCAAAAAGTAAGCATCGGTATCTAAATCCAGTACAGAATTAGAATATAGAGCAATGAATATTATCACGACAGAAATTACTTTGTTACGTATGCTCCTTAAGGAAATTGGTGTTTCGACAATTAAACCAACCATTCTAGCTTGTGATAATCAAAGTTCCATGTGCATAGCCACCAATCCTATCTTCCATACTTGCACTAAACACATAGAAGTTCATTATCACTTCATTAGAGAAATGTTGTATCAGGTGCTATTTCAATGACCTTTATTCTTTCATTCCATCAACTGGCAGACATGTTCACTAAAGCACAAACTAAATCAAGACACCATAAATTCACAGACAAGCTCTTGATGCACAAGGCACATGCTTGGCTTGAGGGGGGTGTTAAGGATGAGATTATCTTTTATAGCATTGTATAGGGTCAAGGGTATTTTTGTCTACTGTACACATATATACTAATATGTAAAACTAATTGTTGAGTAGAATGAACGATTCGTGATCTTCTCTTCACTTTCTCTCTCTAGGGTTTCATAAGTTCTACAGAAGTTATGTACCCCTATGGTAATTCGTTCCATAGGCAGCGAGTAGAGTGCATAAGTACAGAGTGAGGCCTTATGACACTCTTTGGTAGAGATGTCTCCAAGATGTTTCCCTCATCCAAGAGTCTGATTGATCGGTAATTCAACGGACGAATCTAGGGGCATTAGCCCAGGCCTTCCACTGCATTGAATTGACACATTTGCTTGCGAAACATATCATCAATTCGTGTTGTTCCCTTATGCATTGTTGATTACTTAATGCTTAATGCTTAATGCATGCTTGCAACAATAAGCTGCCTCTCTGCTACGAGTCATTGTTCACTAAAAGCCAATAGATCATTTATAGGGAACCTTCATAATGTTCTTTAGATTGGGTTCACACATTTTTTGGTTTAGACGACTTTGTTTGAAGTTTATGGCCTCCTATTTTCAGTCAAGCTATAGTGCTAGATTCTTTAGATTCATTAGAGTAGTATCGTTTCTACAACGCCGAGGAACGGGGCTAAGATACGAAGTCACAATGCTGATCTAAAGCTAAGGTATGGAGTCAGTTGTGGACTAAGTCTACACTCACGAGCATAGCATCGTTAGCAAGAGAGATCACAAAGGAATCGTGCACGCTTGCAGAGGAAAAAGCAATACAATCATATCTTACTAGCGATGCTGGCTTGAAACAATCCTACACTTTCAAAAAAACAAAAAAAAACAAAAAAAAAAAAAGAAACTTTTAATAAGTGATGGTCCATATGAGCATGATGGTCCTTAAGGACCATCACTACTTTCAAAAGCTTTTACCTTCATTTGGTTTAAGATTTTGCTGCCTCGCCACGTCCTTTAGTGGACGTGGTTTTCAGGTGTTAAAGGCGGTCAATTACGCGACACCTCATACATGAGATGGAGGCGTTTTTAAAGAAATTAAATAGGACGAAAGATAAGACGTCGCCTAACAACTCCTTTCTCGCTCTCCCTCTTACAAACACAGTGAGTTCCTCTCTCTAGCCGATT
>NW_006496932.1:2132143-2154578 GCF_000471905.2 Amborella trichopoda
TAGTAGTAGTAGTAGTAGTAGTAGTAGTAGTAGTAGTAGTAGTAGTAGTGTAGTGTAGTGTAGTAGAGAGGAGAGAGAGGAGAGAGAGAGGGAGAGAGAGAGGGAGAGAGAGGTATTGGGGTGCCGTGCAAAATTTTAAGTCCCTGGAATGGGTGATCATGGTGAATTCTGAAAATAAGGGATTTTGTTCATTTTCTTTAGATAATCCTAGGTTATCAATCTGCTCAAGCATTCTAAGGAATGTTTCTACGTTTAGTTATGAAGTATCCTTTTTGCTTGTGCAGATAGCATTATTTGTTTCATCAGACGATGCTGTAAAACCTGGCTGGCTTCTTGCATTCCTCAAGAGTGTCGAATCTAGTAAAATCAAAGAAATGCGAGAAAATCTTGGCAGGGTGTGTAGAATTTCCATTTTTGACATTTTTTGCATCCCTAGGAGCTTATTATGGTTTAAAAAACTATAGGTGGATCGGTTTTGATATATGCAAAATACTGATGCTTCTGGTGAAGTTTTGAAATTATGCCTGTGCCTATTCCTTTTGGTGAAGATTTTGAAATTATGCTTATGCCTATTACCGAAAGTGTTTTATGAAACTGCCTTCTATATGTAGGTCTCTCTCTCTCTCTCTCTCTCTCTCTGCTGTTTATAGCACTCGGAGCCTGAAAAGTGGAAATCAAGCCAGGATGTCCAGCAAAATGTTTGCTTCCTTGTCTACATGTTGCAAGGCGACTTGATAGATTTTTCTTTACTGTGCTGATGGTTTTGTAACTTGTTTAACTTGTGGCATTTCTATGTACTTTTGATACCAGCTCAGTAGAAGTTCATGAATTTGATGATCTTCTTTAGAATTCAGATTAACTTGGTGTTGCTTCTGTGTTTCCAGCACTCGAAGCATTTCCTATATTCAAGTCCAGCTCAACTGCTTGGACCTGAAGATTTTACTTGGAGAATGGTATATCTCTGTCTCTGTGTGTGTGTGCGCGCCCATGCCTGCGCATGTGCGAACACGTGTTGATTGCCAACTATATACTTATTGTGTGTGTTTTTTTATTGCTACCTATGCCATGTAATGTCTTTAAAAATTAATCTTTAGACTAACTTGCTCTTATTCCAAAACTATCCTGCTCTTATTTTGGAATTTCATACGATCATTGGATATGCAACAAGGAAATTTCATGAATATGGGTGGCTATTAGTGCTATTAACGCACACGCTAGCACACACTTGCACACAACAGTGATCTTGGAAAAGTCTTTTTTGGTGATTTCACAGTTATGCTTTGGTTAATTTGGAATGCAGATAGCTGGCAAGGTGGTCAACATAAAGATGCATATCCGACGTTCACAAAGGATGGTCAAGAATTCAAGGGCCCTGTGCACCTGCGAATGCCAAACTGTAAATATCACAACAAATCTGTAGTTCTTGGTTGGTAGAGTAAGGATTAGATACTCCTATGGAATTAGTCTCATCAACAATCGTGGATGCCTCGTACATGCTCATCTCTCTCTCTCTCTCTCTCTCTCACTTTTGCTGGTTGTATTGGATGAAAGTTTTGGCCTTCTCTTTGTAAATTTAACAATGATTTGGTTCATTAAGTGTAATCTAGTATTGGCTTTTTAATATAGAACTACGATGAATAAAACTTACGTCAAATTTATTTGGTTTTTGTATACTATTCCATCATTTGGCCTTCAGACAGTTTTATTGCCCCTCTCTAATCTTCTGATATCATCAAGGACATCTCTCTGATTGATGAATTGTTTGAAGCCCAAATGGTACCAGTGGATATCGTCCCGATATCTTTTTGGCCTCTCCAATCTTCTGATATCATCAAGGACATCTCTCTGATTGATGAATTGTTTGAAGCCCAAATGGTACCAGTGGATATCGTCCCGATATCTTTTTGGCTCTTAATGCACTCTGGTATGTTCCATAAGAATGGTGCATGACATCTAAACCATTTCTTTCCAAAATGGGTGGTCATCATAGATGATAGAGACCGGTCATATTGTTACTGCTGGGTCTATAAGAATGGTACATGACATCTAAACCATTTCTGTCCAAAATGGGTGGCCATCATAGATGATAGAGACCGGTCATATTGGTACTGCTGGGTCTGGAAATTGACACTACCATCTTGAACTATCCATTTTCGAATGGGACGACTATGATTAGATGATTATTTTAACTGTGTCCATTATGGTGTACATATCACATATGGTGTCTAAGTAATAACCCATTATAGAAGTTATTTCAATGCTGGAAAACTCACGAACTTATCATTTTGACGTCTAAATATATGAGTATGAAAAAATTACAAGTCTTACAAATAATATTTCTTGTGACATTATCAGAAGTATCAATTTTCAAGATTTTAAGTATTTATTGATCTGTTTGATTTATAAGATATTTGGAGCCTTAGATTGCATAATTAGGAGTGGAAATGCATTTTTAGACCACTGTAGGGTTTTTGAAAGGGCGAGAACCTTAAAATTTTTCTTAACGTATCTCACGTTCGAGTAAAGGAGCTGGGTTGTGTTAATTAGGCAGCCAATGTAAAATTTTACTAAATTTTTTCATGAATTTGGAATATACGTTACTTGCTTATGCTTAGTGCGTTTCATATGTCTTTTATTAACGGACTTCAATTAGACGAGAAAAGGCTCTGGTGATGATGGTTTTTGACATCAAAACTGAATCTTCAATTCAAGGTGCACTTTTGATTATTTAAAATTGATGCCTTTTATAAACCATGTGAAAAAGAGTTATATACAGGCATCTGTCTTTGATTTCTACACTGCTCGTGCCCAAGCCCTTTACTTCAATAGTATTTAACTATGGAAAACATTAATATGAGGCCTAGGTCTTATAATTGAAAAAGTAAAGTTACATATCAAATCTCACAAGAAATTGCCATTTTCATGTAAAAAAATATTCAAAATTGATAATATCAATTGGAGAGTTATGAATCTAAAGAAAAATAATAAGATCTCAAGCCTTAAAAATGTTATCTTGTAATTTATTATCCGGACTATCCATTTCAAGTTTTGATAATCAATCACTTTTGGAACTTTTATTCCTATAATCAAGGAGCAAACATGGTTCTTAATTTCCAGCACTGAAATGCATCTTCAAATGGGATGATTTACTTTTCCGGCCTCATCCCAACAACGGCCCCTAAATAGAGAACAATGTAGTAAACAACTAATCATATGTCCCCCCTATTCTAGAAATATTGCTAAGTAGTAAGTACCCGTTCTTATTATTAAAAAAATAGATGACAAGTCTTATTTTATCCAAGACATGAATTACAAATGGACAAGAATAGGAAATGAATTTAAGTTCTACATTTTTAAAATTTCTCTATTTTTCAAAACAAATTCGTGGTACTTAGTATGGTTTCATGTGGTAATAAGAGCAATATTATGAAGTTATTAGCACGGATAATTTTGGGTTTTCCTGTAGTCTTCATCTTTTAAGAACATTTAGCAACACTAACAATTATTGGAAATTTTGGTAAGTTGGGGGAAATTATGTACCCCAAAAATAGGGATGGAGGATTAGATATTAGAAGTTGAAACTAATCAATAAGGCATTTCTTGCTAAATGGTGGAGGAGATCTTTAACTGATACCAATCAACTTTGGAGGCAGCTAATTGAAAATAAGTATGGTGTTGAACAATGCACCTTCTTATTGCATATTGGTAGAAGAAGAAGTGGATCTCTCTCTTCTTCTCTTTGGAAAGGAATTTCGAGCTGAAAGAGTTTGATTGATAGGAACATTTGTTGGTTGGTTGGTCAAGGTGACTCTGTTTCCTTTTGGTTCTATAAATGGTTGGGTGATAGACCTTTGAAATCTCTTATTCTCTAGAGTTTCCAATCCCCATGCCAAGATTAGAGAGCGAGCTCGGCCAGATGACAGATTTGGTGTGGCATGTTAATGGTCTTATAATAGAGTACCTAATTTCATTCATACTCAGGTGGCTAGTCTTTTGTAAGAAATAGATAGTGTTCACTCATCTAGTAATGTGGAAGATGAGGTTATTTGGGAACCAGAGAATGGAGTGTTAGGGTGGAAGTCTTTGTACATGTTGCTCTTCTATGATCGTGTTAGATGGTAACAAGGTGGGCCTGAAAGAAGTTTGGAAATGGACGGTACCGCACAAAGTTCAATTTTTCATTTGGGTTGCAATGCAAGGTAAGGGCCTCACAACTGATAATTTAAAAAAGAGGGGTAAAATTTTACTTAATATATTTATTCAGCAAATATGATAGGGAAATGGGTGACCATCCATTTTTTTTGTTGCTCCTTTGCTTCTCACATTTGGGTGTGGGCTCAATTGAAGATGGGTCATATGTTGGTGCTACCAAGAAGCCATAGGGATATTTTGCTACATTTCTAGATTCCAAGTTTGCCTAAATATAGTGTGGTTATCTGGAAAAGTTTTAGAGCAACAATCTTAAGAGAGGTATGAAAGGAAAGGAACAAGATGACCTTTGATGGTGTAGAGTGTAGACATTAGAGAGTTGAAAAATAAAATTTTGGTATCCTTTGGCATTTGTTTTTTTTAACTCAAGAGGAGTGGGGATTTTTTTGTTGCTAATTTACGTAAGGAAAAGTGTTTCACACGGGTTGGACTGCATTTCTACATATACAGTTGAGAAGTGTAAAGAATTTATCTTAAAGATGGATACAAATAGGTGTTCCATCTAAAAACAATGAAAACTAACAGTCCAAATATTTTCTCACTAGAATTATTATTTTTAGTTCGTAAAATTTATTTATTTATTTATATTCACGATCTCCATGTCAGAGATTACATGTTCTTAAAAATTAAATCTTAAAATCCATCTTAAAAAATAGATTTATTAAGAGACCCGCAATTCTACATATGCGAGCTTGGCTGTATAGAAACCGGGTCCTTAAGTCCCGACCATTGGGCAGATGGTTATCACCTTCTCAAGGATACTTTATATGGTATTTTGATAGGAGTTTTGACTAGCTGGTTATGGTGGACTATTAAAGGATACACAAGATATGGTTATTTTCAGCTATACCGGCCCGTGTAGTACTACTACTGCTAATCAGGCTGAATTATGATATTTATGGCAATGATTACTAGTTTGTAGAGGCAAAGGTGTTATTTGGCATTTATTACTGAACGAGACTATCCCAATATTATCCAGTGGTGTAAGAAAGAGGAAAAGATCATATGGAAGCTGAAGTCTTGGTGGACTCAAATTATGGATTGGTGTTCAACTCTCAATGTCGTCGTCCAGCATGTATTTAGAGAGGCAAATTCGGAGGCGGACTCTTTGGCTATGCTGCCAAAGGTGTTCTTGTAGAGTAGTATGCTCTAATATATTGTTTCACTAATAAAAGATTTTAGCATTATCCAAAAAAAAAAACAACAATTAGCAACACAAAACTATTTTAAGTAAAATTTACCCAAAAAAAACCACTAATCAAAATGTTATATGGTTTAAGTTGGTCACAAAAGAGCAATATTTAAGAAGTGAATCGGGACAATAGCGGCATAACGCTTGGCTGATGTAACAAATAAAGGCATTATGTTTACTTTTAGGAAAATCATATCATAGTTTATTTTTTGTTACGAAGAGGCAGCAATCAATTTTAGTTTTCAAATTTAAAATTTTTCTTCTTGGCGCAATGTCATATTAAATATTTGACATTTATTTGATTATGACCTCTTTGTGCCAAAACAATATGATAATAAAATTCTATTTTATATGGAAAGAAAGAGAGGAAAATAGAAGGAAAAAAAAATAATCAATGCCTAGAGAGGCACATATTTAAATAGTGCCGAAACATGTTGATCATAAATCTTTGTGATAGCTTGAGAATTTATTTTTTATCTAATTATAAAATTTAAATATTAAAAAATAGTATAAATTTAGCATATCTATGAACACTTGAAAATTGATGATCTAAATAATACATTACAAGATGCACTATTTCCAAGACTTGAAGGCTATAGTTTTTCATGTCCATACATATTGAGGTCGTGATGATTGAATTGCGATTTTTTGGCATCAAAATAATATCCTCTAGTGAAATTTTGAGGTATGCCTTAGTTTGATTGTTTAGGGCCTCACTCTTGTATAAACTTTTTCCTAATCTCATAGCATAAGTCCAAAAGGTCATGTGACCATACAAATACATTTTTAAAAAAGAGGCCGCTAGGTGAATCAATCATTTGGAGCTGGTTTGGATCGGAGAATCAGACTTATTCTCCGGTGAAAATTGCTCCATACAACTATAATTTTTTTTAAAAAAATAATAAATAATGTAATGTGTGGGAACGATCTACTACTAAATCGCCTAGTTCCATGAGACCATGACAAACTAACTTGGGTCCAGAACTAGGGGAATCCATAAGAATAAGACTAATTAGGTTTGAAACGATTCCCATTCCAGTTCGACTAACCTAAACCACTATTTTTTACACTGAAAGAGAAATAACCACAATTACTATAACCGTTCAATTAACTGTTCGGGTTCTCTGTCTCTCAAAATCCACCTGTCGACCCAATGAATCTACGGTGATAGACATAATGACCATAAATTGATAAACTCCCTGTGGTCCTATGTACCAAGTGTTTATGTTCCGACCAATTTTAAATCCCTCGCAATATGTCAGAAAAAAAAAATATAAAAACTTAATAGGGTCAAACACGTAATTATGATGGGCCATGGCTCGAGCCGCGCCAAATTCTAGGGTTTCAGTTCTGCCTCCACATATATAAGACAGCAAATTCTAGGGTTTCATTTTCCCAACCGTATTTCGACCCTCGTCGACCTTTCTCTGCAATTCTAGGGTTTCGAAAATGCAGATCTTCGTGAAAACCCTAACGGGTAAGACCATTACCCTTGAGGTCGAGAGCTCTGATACAGTTGACAATGTCAAGGCCAAGATCCAGGACAAAGAGGGCATCCCACCAGATCAGCAACGCCTCATCTTCGCAGGCAAACAGCTTGAAGATGGCCGAACACTAGCTGATTACAATATCCAGAAGGAATCTACTCTTCATCTGGTTCTGAGACTCAGAGGAGGGGCAAAGAAGAGGAAGAAGAAGACTTACACCAAACCCAAGAAGATCAAGCACAAGAAGAAGAAGGTGAAGCTCCCTATTCTTCAATTTTACAAGGTCGATGACTCTGGAAAGGTTCAGAAGATCAGGAAGGAGTGCCCTAACCAGGAGTGCGGAGCTGGGACATTCATGGCGAATCACTTTGATAGGCACTACTGTGGGAAGTGCGGCCTCACCTATGTCTACCAGAAAGCGGGTGCAGAGTAAATGAAACACTTCCTTTCTGTCGATATGTAGGATTTATTTGATAGCGTTTTTGTTCAGGGGTTTTCTGTCATGATTTTGGATAATTAGGGTTTTTTGGACCCTTTTTGCTCCAGCTTATGGTTCATTTAGGAAATGGACGGAACTCTACCAGTTTCTCTAGATACTGAGGAAGGTTTATGCATTTTATGTTTGGGATTTTGACCTTCAAGAATTTAAAGTTTTGTTATATTGATAGGTTCCTTTTCTCTCTGGTTTTTATTATACTATGATTTTCGCTGTTGATAATTTATGTCTGATATGTTTATGATTTTGCACTGTGTGGTTTGGTTGGGTATTGATTGTTCGTTGGGGTTTTGTGGGATATATAATTTTCACGGGATTTTATGAACTTCAGTTTAAAATTTGGGAATGCTGTAACTTCTTAGTTTTTATTGGGGAAATGTTGGAATTCTTGGTTAACCATTTCCTCAAAAGCAAAATGTTGGAACTTCTTAGTTGCGTATAGTAGGTTTTTCATTCTTTGAAATTTTTTGATGTTGTGGGTTGGTTATGATGCGCACTAGTTCTGTTGATCTGATATGGAGAGATAATTTATTATTCAGATTAAACCTTCTATGCTTATGCTTTTGTATTGTCTTTCGTTTTCTGAATGTATGGATTTTTTATGACTAGATTTTTTTTATTGTTAGCTTGGGAATAAAACTAAATCATCAAGTTCCCGGGGTTGGTGTCATTTTTCATTGCTTATGTGTGTGAATCAAGATTGCTGTGTTGTATTCCTCTAGCAAGATATTCCAAAACTTCAGTTCACTGTTATATAGGGAAATGTTGCATCAAATTAGTTTGATGTAAGTTTCTCATGTATTGGTTTGTATGAATGTGTGAACAGATTGTGGTATGGAGTATAGGTACATATGTAGGTTTGTCATGTATTGGTTTTTATGAATGTGTGAATAGATTGTGGTATGGAGTGTAGGTACATACGGGCGCGTGCATGTTTTCCTTATGAAATGGAATGCAATATTTTTAATTCCACCCAATTTTGATTCCTAATAAGAGATTAACATCATTTAAAATGAATTTTAGCTTAATTATCACTGTTATAAGTTTATAATGTATTACCAATGGAGTTGTGGTGGGATCTCTCTACTTTTTTTCATGTTAATTTTTAGTATAATTTTAGTATAAGCACGAGTTGTAGATGGTTATAGCTACAAGACCCTGTATGTTACGGAATCTATAAATTTCTTGTAGATTGCAGAATATCTTTAATTAATGAACCACAATCTGGAACAGGATGGATAATTTTGACTAACTTCAACAGTTACTTTTAAGGTGATATTGCCGTCCTAGACGCAATGAGACTGATCGACTTAAAAGGTGCTATGAAATATTTGTGATTAGCAAAAGAACTTTGAATTAGAGAAATGTAACTTCAGGGCTAGAGCTGGTTACAAGACAACTGAAATCATAAGGATATAATGTGATTTTTGTGAATTGAGTCCAAAGAGATGCTGTGGTAACAGAGTTTAGGGTTTTCTGGTGATCCATCTAGGTTAATGTGCTCTATGTATGTGCTAATGATATATGACTCGCAATAGACTCTCATGCGGTAGTTATTCACCTTTGTATGTGTCAAAAGCAAGTGAATCAAGTCTGGTAATTGATTTTTAGCTTGTTTCCAAGTCACACATTGTCATAGAGCATAGGAAATGAGATTATTTGGATATGACATTGGATCATTCTTTGTTCTCGGTGGTGTTTGCATAAAATGGGATTATTTGCATTTCATGATGTCCTTATTGCTCTGCTAGGAGATGATCTTGTGGTGACATTTTTCTTAGGAAATATTGTTCCATGTGTCGGGGGACTTCTACATTTGTGTCCCCCGAGGTATATACTATTCACCTTGAATGGGTGGTCCATCTAAAAGCAAACTAACGGTCTAAATATTTTTTGCATAAAATTATTATATTTAATTTTTAAATTTATTTATTTTTTGATATTGTATGTTCTTAAAAATTGTTCGGTCTCAAAAATGGATTTTTAAAAGGGACGAATTTCTACTTGGAATCATAGTGTCCTTCCTTATATGTCGGGATTGTGTTACTTGTTAACCATTACTGAATTGCGATAGCTCTTGATATTCTGTTTCTTACCACTGAGTTCTGGTTCTTCCCATTGAGTTGGCCTCTCTCTGTCTAGATTTAAGCGACATTTTAGGTTGGAAGAATTGGTTCCTGTAGTAGCCCATCCTACATTAGGCTAAACTCTGGTTTGATAAACTGAGTCCATTCTCATTTGTAGGCGTGGCAATGGACCCGAACCTGACCTGAGACCCGGCAGGTATACCTGACTCGAGTCTGGGTATGGGTCCAAATATTGGACTTGACGGGTCAGGTCTGGGTCCAATATTTGGACCCGAACATTATTTGGTTTTGGATTTAGGTCCCACATTTCCAATCAGGTCAGGTCTGGGTCCAGGTCTAGGTCGTGGTCTGGGTCCCATAATAGTTTTTGGGGTCCGGTCCAGCCGGTCCTTGGTCGACCTGTTGCCAGCCCTACTTATTGGTTGGTGCATTCTCATAATCTTCTGTACAAAATGTTTTTTTATAATGCAGCTAATTTGAAGGCAAATACAAAGAGGGTATTCTGGAGAAGCATTAGAACACAAATTTCTTAATATCATTGTCATACTCTTTGTCTAAATGGGGTCGGGACTTAGGGAGCGGATGCCAAAACATAATGTCCCGCCTTCTAGTTCTACTGTCAATATATCATTTATTAAATATTTGAGATTGCTGTTCCAAACGAAGATGTTTCATGGTGATGTGTATGACTCCATTCTCATCGGAGCTCAAATCCCCATTGATTTACCACTTTTTAGATATATTAGAATTGCTTATTAGTTGGCTTTGATGATTAAATTTAAGGATCGCCTAGGGCCTTGGCGGTAGTATTGTCGAGCTCATGGTGATGTATTTGACTCCATTCTCACTAAAAGGTAGGGGCCCAAATCCCTATTAACTTATCACTTTCATTTTGTTTTTGAGAGTAGCATGGGATCTTGGCGTTAGTATTGTCGAGCTTTATGGTGATGTCTCTGACTTCGTTCTCACCAAATGGTAGGGCTCAAATCCCCACTGACATATCTTTTAAGGATGACTTGGATATTTGGGGGTAGTATTGTCGAGCTTCATGGTGATGTTTTGACTCCATTCTCACCAAAAGGTAGGGGCTCAAATATCTATTGACTTATCTTTTAAGGGTAGCTTGGACTTTTGGCGGTGGTATTGCCGAGCATCATGGATGGTCTGACTCTATTCTCATCAAAGAGTAGGGGCCCAAATCCGCACCGATTTACCACTTTTTCTGAGAATGGCTTAAGATGGTAGTATTGTCGAGCCTCGTGGTGATGTTTCTGATTCCATTCTCACCATAGGGTAAGGCTTAAATCCCCAATGACTTAACCGCTCGTTACTTGCCCAAAAAAAAAAAAATATCGATGCCCTGAGGGCTTGGTTATTGTTAGGGAAATACACTCACAAGCCCATAAAAAAACACTTGAAAACACTGATGAATGAACTATATTATTTTATGTCGCATGTCATCATCCAGAGCTAATAGTAAAGATCGCTTGATCATATTTGAATTTTAATATTTTTTTAATAAATCAAATGAACTTTAAATTTAAATTTGGTGGGTGTATGACTCCTTATTGAGGCGCATTTAAATAAAATACATAAAAGTAATTTGAATAATATAAAAAAACCATAATACCCATATATCTATTTTAGGGGTATTTTCGTCATTTTATTTTTATAATTATTTTTTAAGAGTTTATTTTTGTCCAAATCAGTTAGGTGTACTCGCATTCAAAATTTCAGATAATTGATTTGTAGAAAAATATTAAAATTCAATTTATTATTGGAAATTCTTGTAGATGGTCACGACTCAGACGTTGGATAATGATAAGCGTGTGTATACTATACATACAAAATACTAGCACACACGCACAGGAAAAAAATATTAAGAAGTTGTCACAATTGTGGTTTAAGTTGTATTGCTGGCTGTTAGATTTTTTATCATATGGTGAAAAATGTCTTTTATAGCTGGACTTTTATTCTCTTTTTTCTTTTTTGTTTTGACAAAACGGATTAAACTAAAATCTTAGATGTATCTACATGGCACTATCACACACCGTATAAAAAGATATAAAATATATTTTCAAAATTCTAAATATCCAAATTACCTAGTTTTAGTATGGGGGTAGTTTGGTCATTTGTAGTTTTGAGAAGTATTTGTTTTATAATTGTTTATACACTATAATATATAGTATACATGTATTGAATTTCATCTTAATCCACTTTGTAATAACAAAAAAAACTAAAATTAAAAAAATAACATGTATTTTCAACCATTCAATCACGATCTAACTGCTGAAGCATAACATAATAGTTGGTATCTTATTAGAAGCTTTATCTATATGGAAATATATACAATGGTTAAAAAGTGTGTTACTGTTTGAATGTTAATCTTGTTTACAAATATGATTAAGCCAAAATTTTAGATGTATCTACATGGCAATATCGCATACCATATAATAATATAAAAATATTTTCAGAATTTAAACGGTCCAAGAAGCCCTAGTCATATTATATGGGTAGTATGGCCATTTTTAGTTTTGATAAATATTTGTTTTATAATTTTTTGCGCATTATGATATGTAGTTGATACAAAATTTCATCTTGATTAGATTTATAAAACAATATTAAAATTTAAAAAGTAAATATGTATTCTCAACCATGCAGTTAAGATCGGATAGATGAAGCACCTTCCAATCAAAATCTGATAGATGAAGCATAACATGAATATTTATTTTAGTTGACATCCTATTAGTAGCCTATATATGTATGGAACTATAAAGATTGTTTTATAAAGGTTGTTTTATCTCTTGTATAAGGAACTCACAATTACTTCGAGCTGTTAGATTTTGAAATTGGAAGGCTGATAGTGCTTAATTGATCAGGCTTAAATCTTAACTTGGAGCTTATGGATTTTGAAATTGGAAGGCTGAGAGGGCCCTGCTTAAATTTCAAAGAATTTTTGTCAAATTTTGTGACACACTTTAAGCTATCCGATTTGATATTTGATAGATAGGATAGCTTTGACCTCCTTATTCCAATGATAAATGGTCTTACTGTTATACAATCCCATGTTAGGGTGAGGTTTATATAAGGTGTATACAATCCCATGTTAGGGTGAGGTTTATAATGTTAGGGTGAGGTTTATATAAGGTGTATACAATCCCATGTTAGGGTGAGGTTTTATATAAACATATCGATCTGATTCAGAATTTGCCAATCCGGATTGGGTATCTGTTGGGCTGTTTCAGATCCAACTATAAAATGGGATCCAATGGTGTTAAGGTATTTTTATCATTTTCGTTAAAAATGAAGACATTAACATGGCCTCGTGTACCTCTATCAGCTACCTCTATCAGCTAGGATCCCAGCGTCACGTGCCCTTAGGGGCACTGCTTCATGCTTCATCATGCTTTTCAAGCACGCAATTGTGTGTGATATAACGAAGGTTGTTTCACCATGCTTTTACAAGCACGCAATTGTGTGAGGAAGGTTTTATTCATGTTGAATTTCTTTCATTTTTTCGATGTGGGATTTGAGCATGATACTTATTGTGATTAAAAGGTAATACAATATAGGCTTTTATTCACGTGAATAATACAAGTGGGCCCGTAGTGTAGTTGGTTATCACGTCCTTCTTACATACTGAAGGTCTTTAGTTTGAACTTGGCTGCACTTGTCTATAGTAAAATAAATGCATTTGAGTTACGATTATTTTAAGTTTAAATTAGTTATGTAAAGGTAATGCAATATAGGCTTGGAACATGATTGTTTTTTTTCTCTCTCTCATCTATGAATGCTTATTGTTAAATTTTTTTTTTTTTTTTACTTATGAATAAATGGTCTAATTATATTTTTTATTTTTATAACATGGTGGTCTTTAACATAAATTTAGGAATAGTAATTTAAAGATAGGGTTCATACAATGAGGTTATTTGAAATCTCCCTCTATTGACAATCTCTTCTACTAAATTTATTTTAGAAACTTAAAATATTAGATTTTTGAAAAATTAAAGTGTTATTTTGAAATTGGTATACATTCTAATAATTTCTACATTGATAACCAAATCTTATATTTTATTTATTAATTTTATTTGTATTATAAATTATGTAATGTATTTTTTTTTCTTACAGTTGTCAATAATATATTTTAAATTAACTGATATTCTAAGATATTTTGGATTTGTTATTATTTATATAGTAAAATAATTATAAAATATAAATAACAATTTCAATTTCAGTATATAATTATAGTTATTTAGGTTGTAATAATTTAGGTTTTTTTTAGCGGATTGGGGTTTTTCGCTAATTCAAGATTTTTGCGGCCATTTTTTTTTATGGATATAATCCATTCTTTATTGTAGTTTATGTATGATAATATATTTTATCAATGATAATTCTATGATTTTTCTTTTGTGTGATGTAAATTTAATAGTTAACATAAGTTCGTACAGGGAAAGAGCATCTCAATTTTCGCATATTGATGGAAAAAAATGAAAGTTAATAATGCAATACCCTTATTTCTTATTGGATTATTGAAAAACAACATTTACAATAATTTTTAATAATTTTTTTATTGTTGAATCCGATCAATTCTTAATCTTTATCGTCGATTCACTGATCCGAATGGGTTTTTGGGGTGCCCGATTCGGTGCACCGATTTATTTTTTAGACCATTGGCTGCCACCTTACAAGGCACACCTCTAGTTTTTACCAAAAAGATATAGCTCCAATGTTGAAAATAGTAGCTTGAAAATTTATGTTCAACCCTAATATTGAAATTTAAAATATTAAAAACAATGTAATCAAGCAAATCCATAAATACTTCAAAATGTTGAAAATAATAGCTTGAAAATTCATGTTCAACTCTAATTATGAAATTTAAAATGTTAAAAATAGTGTAGATAAAGCAAGTCTATAAATACTTCAAAATCTTGAAAATAGATGGTCCAACAAACTTGTTACAATATGAGCCATTTTTGGATTTGAAATTCATTTTTTCCATTTATACTATATATGTCGAAGTTGAGATGATCAATTGGAAGGTTTTTCAACCTTGGAATACTTGTTTCTATTGTATTTTTGAGGTGCACCTTCCTTTTATATAAGGTTGTAACGTTACATAATTTTTCTCTTATGTACGCGTCAATGATTTAAAAATCGTCGATACGGATCAGAATCGCCTGTTGCAGATTGAAAATCGTTGAAGTTGATCCAATTCCCATTATATATTTAGAGCCGGCTGGGTCATTGCTTAAACCGGCTAACCTGTCCAGCTCTCTGAAGGAACTGGCCGATTCTTCCATTTTTGTCATATAAGAACTACCTATTCAGGGGGTGACTCGGCCGACCGGCCTCATACTCATTTTGACCATGTTTTTACATTTGCAAAATGCTCGTACGATAATTTATTAGAATTGGGTTCCCTCTTAAAATTCTAATTTTGAGATGGGTTTTGGACTTAATATTTTTGGAATATATACTCTAAAATAGAGATCATTATCATGTAAAGAAAGTAAATTTTAACAACTTGAGAAAATAAGTTTATGAAGAAATTTTTTAGACCATTGGTTTCACCCATTTGGATCCATCTTTAAGATAGATGTTTATGCTTTGGGGTAGTGTATGAACATATCCCACGAGGCATAAAATATAAAATAAATGTTTATCTAGGGTGTCATCCTTATAATGTATGAGTAAGGTCCACCTAAAAAACCCAGTAGAAAAAGTTGTTCCTATGTTGGAAAACGCTCAAATCGATCATCTCAACCTCGAGATTATAGACATTGAAAAATATGATATCTAGTCCTAAAAATAGTTAATCTTCTAACACATTATCTGGACTGTCGAAGATTTTCAAGTGTTTATAGATCTGCTTGATCGTTACCATTTCAAAAATTTTGATATAAATAATTGGGGGACAACAATATATTCTCATATCATCCCAAAGCTTTGCGGCACCGAAATTGCATTTTAGACATAGTTTTTAGGTGCACTTTACTTCAATAGTATAAGGTTGACATTACTTCCATAGTATAAAGTTGACATTAGGTGAAGAGAGAAGGAAAGGGGAGTATAGAGAGGCTAATAGTGAGTGCGCGAAGAGCCAGAGGGAAGGTAGAGAGAGAAAGGAGAGAGAGTATGAATGAGGGGAGAAAAAAAGAGAGTTACTCAAAAATATTTTTTTAAGTAAAAAGAGAAATAGAGGGAGGGTAGAGAGAAAAAGGCGAGAGAGAGACAATAAAGACGGAGATAAAGTACAAATGAGGAGAGATAGAAAGAGAGAGTTGAGAGTGAGAAGAAGAGAGAGTGGGAGGGTAGAGAGAAAGTAAAGAGGGAGAGAGTACAAATGAGGGGAGAGAGAAAGAGAACTTAAAAAATACTTTTTTATGAAAGAGGAAAAGGGATTTAAATTTCTTTTTTAGATTTAGATCAAAATTCAACGGTGATTTTTTGAGATATCAAACTACTAGACGTGGCATGTTCTTATAAGATTATTACTCACCAAAGATCCAACAATTAAAATTTGGTTTGTACATAATAAAACCCCAATTCTCATACAAAGAGATTTCAAAGAGCCAGGAATTTCTCTTAAAATTTCACATGTATGTAACGAAACCCACCGTGAAAAAGAAACCCTAAAGAAAGCATCAAACATGAGAAATTTTCAAACTTAGAGGTACCACTGCCTCTAGATGATACTAATGGTGATGAAAAAAAAAAGGATGAAGATAGATCATATTATGAGATATAGGAGTTCGACTTCCAAGGGGGCGGGCAACCAAGCGCCAACAACATGTAATGGGTGTTCTTTGGGAAAAGGGGGAGGGAGAGTATGAATGAGGGAAGAGAGAGAAGAGAGAGTTGAGAGACTTTTTTTGTTTTCCGCAATTCAGCGGGATGACAATCCTCTATTATTGTTTTTGAAATCGTTAGTGGTTTTTGAATGTCTTAGGTGAAAATAGAAGCTTAGATTTTAACTAGGGTACAATTAATTCTCCCACCGTCACCCAACCCTATTCTTGGTGAGAGTTAAGACTTGAGAGCAGGAAGAAGAGAGAGAGGGAGGACAGAGAGAGAGTTGAAAGCAAAAAAAGAGAGTGAGAGGGAGGATAGAGAGAGAAAGTAGAGAGAGTGTATGAATGAGGGGAGAAAAAAAGAGAAAAATAAAGTTTTTTAAGAAAAAGGGGGAGGGATTCAAATTCCATTTTGATATTTCAATCAAAATACAACGATGATCTTTTGGGGTCCTTTGCTACTAGGTGTGGCATATTCCTATAAAATCATTACACTTAAGGAGTATCAAATGATAACAAAACTATCTAAAAGTACGTGGGCTAATGGGCCACATTTTAGCCAAGTATCCTACATGAGGACTCTCAAGAGCCAGAAATACTAAAATTTGGAAAGAAAAAGATCGTTCTAAGGCCTAAATCTAAGTATCTCACTAATACGGAGATTTACATTAATTGAGATAATGTGTTTTCAAATTCTATTTTTTTTGTGAATTTTTATTATAATGAAAATAGAGTATATTTAAAATTGTAGTCAAACAAATAGCTTAAATGGTTTTTAAATATTGTTTCATTATATTACTATAAGGGAAATCTTTCTATATTTTCCCTACTGTAGATAAGTTATATACTTTTTCCCCCATCTAGTCGTCCAATTTAGATCAAATGAACTACTGACCGTTTGATCTAGATCTGATGCATCAAAGTATTTAATGTTTAATTTTGAGAAAATATCTCTTTATCCTTTATTTTTAACTTCCATATCTCATGAAACCCAAGAATTGAAAATATTACTTGTAAGCAAAAGGTCCCCATCTTTTCTATTTTACAACCCCCTGGACCCTTTTGACCATACATTTTTGACTCAAACAAACACTAAAATGACACTCTATTCAAACTCCATCTTTCTCTCTAAAACTCCATCCTCTAGCTTTGCTTCTCGATGAGTTTACCAACCAAGGGGTTTAGCTTGAGCTCGAACTCAAGCACACTTTCTCATGTGTGTGAGAGAGATGGAGTTTTAGAGAGAGAGATGGAGTTTGGATTTTAGAGAGAGATAGAGTTTTAGAGAGAGAGAGATGGAGTTTTGAGAGAAAGAGAAAGACGATGATGTGAGAGAGAAAGATGGAGTTTGGGTTTTAGAGAGAAATGGAGTTTTGAGAGAGAGACGATGATGTGAGAGAGCGAGAGATAAAGTCCTTTCATAAGTTGTTGAGGTCAATAATACATGGTCAAAAGGGTTTAAGGGGTTGGAAAAGATGAAGTCATTTTTCTTACCAGTAATATTTTCAATTTTTGGGTATGATATATATAAGTTAAAAATAGGGGATAATAAGATATTTTCCCTTTAATTTTTCTATAAATCATATGAATATGAAATTTGGTACGTATCATCATCTCAATGGGGCGCATCTAAAACAAATTTAAAAATTATTCTCGATAAAATAAGTCATTTTATTTTATTAGGAATATTTTCTTATATTTTTGCCAATGAGAGCTTAAGAGAGGAGTGGACACCTAGAATTTGGTATCAAAATATTTGTACAAAAAATAAAAAATAAAACAATGTAGAGGCATGACATTGTGATTTGATCCATCTTAGCCGTTCATTTAAATCGGGCGGTTGGATGGATAGCAAGAAGTGTGTAACTTCTATACAGTAGGGGAATACATAAAACTTTCCCTTACTATAAAACTTAATGAATTTCAAATTAGAAACTTACAAAAATTCAAATTGCATATAGAGTAATTAACCTTTTGAATTATAAATCACATTTTAATTTAATAAATTAAATCATTTTTAAAAAAATATGGTATTTATTGCCATATGCATACCTATAAAATATGACCATAAATTATATTCATAAGGATATGCATATGGCAAGTATAGTTATATATTAAAAGACACCTCTTTATAACAAGGCTTTCATGCACTAAAGGTATAAATAAAGATATGCAAGTCCTTACTCGTTATGTTATAATTTTTGCTTTTAAGCAAATAAATGCACCATTAGGCATTTCTGGCATTTGACTTGAGTAAGTAGATATAATTAATAGGGAAAATATCCTTGTACACAATCTTTTAAAGTTTTATTTACCAAGAGGCCCATAACATTAAGATCCTAGATTTTATTTCTTTGAATCTTCTAAACCACCTTTAGCATTTTTAACTCCATCTTTTTAGCCGAAACAAAAAACAAAAACGCCTCATTTTTTTCCATTCTAAACCCCACCATTCTCTCTCCCCCATGATTCCTCTAACCTCGTTTACCAAAACCTCCATCTCCTCTGTTTCCCCAAACCCTACTGATTTAATCCACAATTGAACAAATTAACACACATTATATTTGGAACCATACATTATGCATCTAATTCCTCACTTAAAAGATCTATTTGGAAGAATCTTTTCGGTCTGAGATTTTTTGGAGCCACTTAAGAATCATTAGATGATTATTTACCCAAAAAAAAAAAAAGAATATCGGTTTTTTTTACACTAGATCTCACCTTCCAAAAATTGGAGTGTTTCTTTCTATAGAAGGTTCAGTTCAAGAGTGATATAGGTCTTGTTTGAAAATTAGGCTGACGTTGGGGTTTTACTTGAGGGAGTAAATGCACAATATGCTCCTGCTATGGTATAAATGTTTTTGGCAGTAACTCAAGTTTGTCCCACATCTAGAGTTGTCAATAGTTTGAGATAATATAAAAAGGCAACCATCGCACACTGCCAATGTCTCTTTGGAGACATCTGATAAAATTGGAACGATACAGAGAAGATTAGCATGGCCCCTGCGCAAGGATGACACGCACAAATCGAGAAATGGTCCAAATTTTTTTTAACAATTCATAAATATTGAGAAATGTTTTATGTTTTTATGTAAATTTCTATTTTGATCATTTCGCTTTCTATCTTTATAATTTTCCTAAGAAATTTGTTGAATTTCATCACATCGGTCCAGATTTGTTTCTAATTTTTTGTTTTAACAATTGTGTTGAGGTAAAACATTTCGCATTTTAACAGTTTATAAATCTTGAGATACGGTTGAAACCCTTTCTAATAAGTTTTATTTGCTTCCTGACTTTATGTTTCAATAAATTAACAAAGATTTTTTAAAAATATTTTAGAATAGAAAAGAATTGTGCTTTAACAATTTAATAGAGATTGAGATGTGGTCCAAACTTTTTTGTCAATTTTTGTTTTTATAGTTTATAAAGATGACAAGCACAAATTGAGAAATGGTTTAAAGTTGAAGTACTTTTAACATGTTTATAAAAATGAACTTAGTGTCCAAATTTTTCATGAATTTCCTTTTAAAATCAATCGATTGAGAAAAATAAAATAAAAGCAACATGTTGAGTTACATCTTTGAGTTAAATTTGAACGACTTTCAAAATTGGGATTTCATAAATGAGGCTACCTTTCATAAATTGGGAAAAAATTTATATAAGGTTGCAACCTTATATGTAGAACTACAGATGCACCTCAAAAATCCATCGGAAAAGGTAGTTTTAATGCTGAAAAACCCTTTGATTAATCTTCTCGATATCGAGATGTATGACCATGAAAAATAAAAAGATTTTAAGTCTCATAGATAGTGCATTTTACAACATATTATCTACACTATCTATTTTCAAGATTTTTCATATGTTTATAGATCTACTTGATTTTAACCATTTTTTACATTTTAAATTTTATAATTAGATATAAAAATAGATTTTGAGATAATCCTAAGAACATTTTACATCAAAATTATATACCATGATAAAATTTGAAGGTGCACCTTATCACTACAGCTACAGATGCAGCCGTATGCCAACCGCACCCTTCAATGAAAGGCTTTCATGCGCAACGGTAACAAAGTAAAATTACCGTTTGTTAATTATTTTTCCAAAAGACTTCCTACTCCCACGGGAGCATACTATCCCTCAGGAAAACATATGCCAGGGATACTTTTTAGATCTCAATTTTAAGGAATATAATCTTTACAACTTATAGACTAATTTTAATTTTTTTAAAAATCCCAAATAAGCTATTTATGTACTAGAAAAAACTAGTGCCTCGAGATTGAATCGAGACCGTCCATTTTTTGAAGAGCTAAATCTAAGTGTCACAAAACTCAAAATGGAAATAATCATCTAGTAATTCTTATATGGTTCTCAAATTTTAGAGTAAAAAATATATTTGTAAATAGGTGGTTTTGGCAAAGGAGTAGATGCACTGCGTGGGATCATTTTTTTTAACTACTCTATTCTTTTTATATACATTTTTATAGTTAATCAACAAATATATAACAATTATTTTATAATTAAGTGTTTTATAAAGTAATTATTTTATACATTATTTTATTTCTTTACTATATCCATGTTCATATGGTACTACGGAACTTAGAGGTGAACAACAAATTTAGATAAAACAAACCATGCACCCATGTTTAAATATCCACTCAATTGTCTTTCCCATATGCAAAATCAAAATTCTCACATGAACGCTCATGTATTTTACTTTTTTTATTGGATTTTCATGAAGTGTAGGGATTTTGTGCAACGTCCATAAGTAGAATTTATTTATGGTTAAATATTGTATTTGTATTCTTTTTTTTTTTGGGTGCGTCGGGGGGAGAGAGCCCTTACCCTGATAGGAATTGAGCTTAGGACATAGTGTTGCAAATCATCAAGTACTAACCAATCACGCCCGGGTTCTTTCCCTAATAGTGTGCTTGTATTCAAGTTATATCAAAGAGATAACCAATATTAGTCGAATGCTGTTTAGTTGGATTCTTTCCAACATAGAGATTTTTCTCATAGAAGATATGTACCATTTGGTAGCATACTATACACTTGCCCTCCATTTGAGTGCATAGTATACACTTACTCCTTGAGGCAAGAGAGACTTAAGAGGATTTTTTTTTTTTTCTGTTGAGTGCAGAATTAAGAGGATTTTTTCAACCAAAAGCATGAGATCCACTTTAACCACATGATTGTTTGCAAAAAAGAAAAAAATATAAAAAAACGATGATCTAATCCAACCATTCAAAAATTGAATGATACCTATTTCATCTTAGGATCTGATTTTTTTTTTTTTGAGGCACATATAGAGTTCGAATTATATTTTGTTCCTTTCTAGAATTGGTCACGTAGTTGAGGAGGGATCAAGATTTGGGGTTCTCTAGGATTAGGAGTGAATGAGCCATATGTTTCCTATGAGTAATCTTTTGGCTTATTTTTGTCAAGCGAAAATATAAAGAGAACTTCATTGTGAGCAAGGGGCTACTTTGAAGCCTTTAGGATACCATAGCGGCCACACCTAGTTGATTCCATTGATTTTCCGTTTTTATTATTGGAATTGTATCTGATTACATTTTTTTAGTAATAATGACTTTGACATCTATGTACAAATGATAAATGGTCTCTTTGTAGATAATCTTATATATATATATGGGAAATGATCTTGTATGCTCATGGGCTGACAGCTATAGTGTCAGCCTCAATTTGAGCCGATATGACAGTTACGACTTTATTTCGTATTTGAATTTTCATTTTCTTTATACAGATCCAAATCACTTAAAATTTTAGACATACATTCTACTCTTCAAGGCGCACCTAATAAAAATATAAAATAATAATTCTTATAGTATAAATTGATCAAAGAGTAATGATACTATGAGACCCTTCTACACCCATGTGAGTAGGACCTCAAAGGATCACCATTAAATTTTGACACAGATCTCTAGAAAACCCATTCACCCAAATCTCACACTCTTCGAGATGTCTATGTCAAAATTTAATAAATCCTTTGGGGTCCTACTCACATGGGTATGGGAGGGTCTCATAGTGTCATTTATATATATATATATATATATATATATATATAGTAGGAGGGTAGTAGTATACTAATATCCGACCCCTACTACGCGTACGACCTAACTAACTAAAACTAAACGTAAACTAAGTCCGGACCC